>CABEEJ010011607.1:0-10536 GCA_901482245.1 Timema douglasi | reverse complement strand
ACAGGGGCTGTATAACATTCAATAAGACAGTCTCTATTACACCCAGTGGCGCCGTGAGATAGAATAGAATACTGTTCTATTAACATGACTGTGTAGCGTGTCACATCTTACAGGGGCTGTATAGCATTCAATAAGGGCTCAGTCTACATGAATTGGTCCAGAAAAAAATAATTGTTGCTCATCCATCTTAAAAAAATATAATTTTTTCCTCTAAATTACCCTTGAATGTTAGTAGTTCAAAATGACTATTATTTTATTTTTACTATCTTTTGTTTTCGCAGTGGCCATATTTGTTTTACAAGGCGCTACATTTCTTGCAATTTTATGGGTTTATAGAAACGATAATATCTCGGCCTCTGTTCAATCAACACGAGTGAAAATCATCTCGTTTGGAAAGTAAAGGTCTACAAGTTTGTCTGTGTAGCATTTTAACCCAAACTCGATTCTAAAGGGTAACATTTCTGGCCAAAATTTTAGCTTTTTTTAAAAAAATATATCTCTTTTCAGGGGGAAATATTTGTATTAGGGGAAAGAGTCAACAAGCTACGATGTTTTATACAGGCGGAAATAAACTACATGTCCTCACATACCAAGTTTCGAACCTGAGAATTGCCCGCCATTTAAAAAATATATCAAGTTTTTTCGAAATTTTAAAAAATTGCAATTTTCAGAGCTTAATATCTCAGGTGAGGGACAAGATAAAAATCTGAAACTTTGGCCCATAATAGTAATATATAATAATATTATACACAGATAATTTGGAGCTTGGGAATTGACTACAAGCTGAGATATTGAAAATACAAATTGAGAAGAAAAAACATGCACAAATTAATGGGTTTGTATACAGTAGCTCTAATAAAATTAATTTAATATGTATTAAATATGTTTTAATGTGTAAAATATATTTCAAACACTTAAATACATAGGTGCTAATTATTCTACCTAAAATAAAAATTAAAAATTGTTACCTTATTAACAAACTAAGTTTGATGTTTGGAAAAGAGCTGAGAGATTTCTTCACACAATTTAGAGCTGGTGTGTGCACAACCAGTCACAGTTGGGAGTCCCATTGGTGTGATCGTTACCAGTCACACTTGGGAGTCCCATTGGTGTGATCGTTACCAAAATTATCTGCGCAGGTACCCAAGTTTTGTCAAAAATTTATTTATAATTTTAATCAACGCCTAGACACGAATTTTAACCAAAATCGTTAGAGCTGATTTTGAAGAAAATCAGTTTTTTCTTCTTTCTTTTTGACCTTTATCAAACTACTCTTAATTTTAGGGTTGAACAGATACAGACAAACGACAGTGAATACAGCTTGAGAATTATTGGTTTTATAAAAATACGTTTTAAATAAAATATTATATTATAAATATACCTACATGTTTACAATGATAAATAATTTAAAATCTCAAATACTTACAGAAGTACGAGATAAAAATTAAACTTTCGTAGCTTATAACACTTCAGGCTCGTCAATTCTTTAACTCCTTATAACATTTTACCTATTATCTGCTACCTTTTTCACACCTTCGCCACACAATTGCTCAAAATACTTTCTCCGTCACTCTCTTATACCGTTTTCATCCCTGATCATCTACCCATCTAAATACTTCCTTTATTTTACTTTTTATTGAAAAGTACTTTAGATATATTTTAAATTATATAGACAAAATAAGAATGTAATTGCTAGCCTAGCGTTGTTAAAATATTGTATCGGATAAGAAGTGGTTGTTCCTATTCTCCTTCTTCCATGGCGCGGACATCCTTGGGGAGGTGTTCCTCGAGGCCACAAAGTGGATTTCTTAGAGGATTTGGTGTGAGCTGCAACTGCGCCAAATCGCTCTTTTCATCATAACACCCCCCACCGGCGGCGAGGAAGCTGTAGAGCGAAATATCTCCTGGGACTTAACGGGGTTTGTTTTCTTTTGTTCAGAGAAAGAGAGAAATGTAAAAGTCCTGTGTAATCTTATTTTTTCAACCCTCAAATACCAATTAAGAGAACTATTATAGCATTTATATCGTTAACGTCTATCTTATATGATCTTACCTTTATGGTCGTGTTCTGTTTACATATCCATCCGCTAGAACCACATGGGCTGTAGTCATCTTCCTGTCTCATGCGAGCTCCGGTTGACTTTTGAAATTATAGAAATATTACGTATTGAGTTTCCTATTTGTAATTTTATGTCTAATTACTAACTAGTATTAGTCATTCAGTTTAAAAATTATAATTAAAAATATGTTTATCGAAATTCAACTTTAATATTTTAAAACTCTTATTACATGTGTTATCATAAAGAAAACACATTTTTCGTTCTAGTAATTGGTCTAGTTAAGAGTTATTACGTATCATTTAAAACTCTCTTGATCACAGGTATTAGTGAGCAAACATAAAGCTGGAGGTGAAGGTTTCTATCTTATAATAAATGAACATTAAAATTAAATAATTATTTACACAATTAATGTACTTTTAATAAAACGTTACATGTTATGATATGTTAAGTGGTGCCTCTTCTATTTTAAAAATAAATTACTACCTGCTAAACTACATTCCAATTTTGTTACTGAGGAATTTTCATAAATATATAAGATATAGCCTGTGGTTTTTAGGCAATACTAGTTTTCATCCTTCCTAATCCATACGATGAATCGACCTTGAACGTGTTTCATAGTGCACAGGTCACGTGCCAATGTTTTTAGAAAACATAACCTAAGACTTTGAGGGTACTTTATATAGCGGAAATTCTCCAATATTGTTCATTTCTTTGCAACTAATTGAGATACGAAGTATCTTATCTTAATGTTGTAGTACTATTGCTATTAAAGATTAAAATCTAGGATTTGAAATATATTTTTTATAAACCCGATAATTTCTTAGCTATAAACAAATATATATATATATTAATTCAAGTCTTTGAAAATGAATTTGATTGTTATGCTCTTTGGTGGACAAAGATGTCTCTCTTTTCTCAGTTTTTCTGTAACATTGCTCCTAGTTCCTAATGCCACAGAGTATGTAACAGTGTATATTTTATTTATGATGTTTGGTGTAATGTTTCTACAACACTGTAGATACCTATCACTTGGTTTAACAAACACTACTAGTATTTAATAAATGTATATTTTAAGATAAAAGTGGGAGAATGTCTTTGCGATGCACCGGACCATTTATGTGGTTTCAGGGGTTCATGAAACGTCGATATTTATCAAAATCTTGGGTTGGAATGTTTTGACGATCACAATACTCTCTCTCTCTCCGAGGTGTCGATATTAAGTTAAAAAGTTTATCTTATAGCATAATCCAATAGAAAAACTACTCAGTGATCCTATATATTATGACTGTTGTCGACATCCGACCGACACGGCGGTGAATGAGGTATCAGGGGAGAGGGTTTATTACCGACCTCTGACGTAGCACACTCAGTTGACGTTAACACACATTGTTTGATTAAAATTTAAGTTAAAATTAAAATCTAATAATAGTTTTGTATCAATTAGAGAAAATAAACTCTCTTTACTATTCTGTGTATACACTTCGACGAGTATTTAATCTAAACAACCCAACAAAAAAACTAAATATTTTTTTTGGGAGGGAAGGGGGGGGTTGAATGTGCGAAAGTTTCGCGCGGGTTTACTGGCATAAAATAATTGCTAAAAACAACAGCTAGGTATAATTTCAAACTAAGCAAGAAACTATATGATGGGTACAAACAGTTGTATTGTAAACTATTAGCGATGTTGGTTGAGTGGATCTCGTCAATGTGAACGACACTTATTAAAGCTGCCTTAGTTCAAACTAAGAACACGTGGTATTGGAGAACACGTGGTATTGGAGAACACGTGGTATATTTGCTGCTCTGGTGGTTTTAATACAGTTTGGGGGACCAAGGCTGGTTTATCCTAGATTATTTCCTGCCCTATATTCATGCACATGTGGGTACATTTCTCTTAAACTCTACATTCTTGAGCCCTACTTCATTAATGTATTTAAATACGTATAGTTTGACAACTTAGCTTAGCGTGTCTGACTTAAGATTATCTGGTTCGATTACCGGTATAACCAAAAAATATGTAATTGGTGAAATGTGGGTTTACCCTTTTAAAGTGATGAATTAATGGCTGGGAGTTGGCTGATGATTCTATCCTCGGTTTAAGTTAGTCTATAAGTCGTGTGCTGATATAATCAGTCAGTCCAGAAAGCACGCGGTAAATACCTAAAATAGAATAAAATGCGTGTAGTTTTAACGGGTGGAAAAAAAAACCACGGTATAAACAGTTCAGGTAGACATAGTGTTTTATTTCTGATTTTAATAATTCAGGCCTCGTTTAGTATAAATTATATATATATATATACTGTTTTCCAAATTGTCATAGAAGTATTCACGTTTGGTTATGGACCAACACACAATTCAAACAACGCGTAAACAAAAAATTGGACGAATCAAATATTATTTTTGAAATCATCCTCTTTGTTTTTTTTTATCTTTGACAGTAAAAGAGAATTCGTTAACAAAGTTTATCGCCACCTTGTCCTGATGTAAGAACCGATCAATGTTCTAATGACAAGCCTCGCTATTACAACCCAATCAAACCTCCAGGATAGCGACAGAAACTGTATGTTAACACTGCATCGAACACTTTTACTTGAACCAAAACTGCATCCTTCTTCCATTTGTGTAAACCTGAGCGTTACTTTGATTCTTCCAGTATTTGTTCATAATCAGAGAAAATGGTGTGTTATAAATCACACTATCTGTATCACTCCTATCCTTTACTTGGAAACTTGTGCCAGCTGTCGAGTCAAGGGGAGAAAGTCCCCAACAAGAGTACCGCGGGTCTACTAACTCATCGTTTGGCGAACCCGGCCACGGCCGACTATAGCATGGCTCTGGCTCGACGTGGTCCTGTTGGAGCCATTGGGCTACGATACTTGATTCCCTCAGTCAAAGGGAAATTAATCCACGCACGTTTATTAATTATTATTAAATACATGGGCTTCACCGCAAGTCTAGAATATTCGCCACCGCTATTGAAACCATACATGCACTTTCCAAATGAATGGCACATTCCTCAAGTTTTTTTAAAATTATCACACATAAATTTTTAAGATCCTCGCAGCCTNCCCCCCCGCCCACCTAATAATAAACCATAAAACAAAATAAGCTCTGTTTTTCTTCACTCACAAGTAGCCACAGTTTTTTTTAACAAACAAAGCATTAAAAAAAAGCTCTTCATTCTTGCCATCCACCTACATAGGCATTGGGCTGATGTGTTCCTAACCGTTCAATCTCAAGTTTTTCTTGCAGTTTTAAAGAAGAAAAAGGAGTTTTAAGAAGGATATATTCTATTCGTTTTAATTAATCCCTTTCACCTTTCTTCTTGTTTCTTCACACATACTAACGCTCAGTTGTATAAACAAAAAACCCTAATATAAACCACCTTTACCGTAAATATGGCCCTCTCAGACTGGCCCATTCCCTACTGTACAGCTCGCAATTAAACGGTAGGGTGGGGGACATCGACCTTGAGACGTCTCCGCTGAGCGTGGTTCTCCGAGAGGGCTTGCCAGAGTTGGTCAGCTTCAGCTTCTATATTCGGTCACTTGGGTGCTGGCACAGTCCTCACGTGATGAATGACTAATCTTCACTGGATGTTTAGACTGGTGCTCTACCTCATATTCATGTTTCTTCCAAAATATTTTAGAGGATAAAAAGAGATAAAGAAAAATAATCTTTAATGCTAAAAATATGTTGGGAAAATATTAGTGGGGCCTGACACCTGTGGCCCCTTTGATTGAAACCGAATCCAGCTATTAGTTCAAAATAATTTACACTAGGGACGTTTTCAACTCTCCTCAAAATTATTTATATTGTTCTTTACATATTTTATATACATAATGAATAGAATTAATACTGTGTAGCATGGACGAAATATAAGTATGAATCAAATTTTAAAACGTCACCATTCTATTTATTGATGGTTAACCGTCTGGCTACATAAAATACAACTATTTATTTTTATTCCTTACTGTTTGATTGTTCTAGCCATTGTAGCGTTCTTCACTAAGTTATTCCTGTCTTATGTCACTGAGTAAAGGTTGGAAATTGTTGTAAGATAGATGAAGTTATTGTTGTAATTGTTGTAGAAGGTGTTTGAGATTGTTTCGGGGTAGGTGTATAAATACTTGTCATTGTTGTAGAAGGTATTTGAGATTGTTTAGCTGAAGCTGTAGAAATACTTGTCATTGTTGTATAAGATGTTTGAGATTGTTTCGGTGTAGCTGTATACATACTTGTCATTGTTGTAGAAGGTGTTTGAGATTGTTTAGGTGTAGGTGTAGAAATACTTGTCATTGTTGTAGAAGGTGTTTGAGATTGTTTCAGGGTAGGTGTAGATATTTCTGTAACTCTTGTTATATTCTCGATATTCCCCGAACTAGTATCGTTCCTTGAGCTCTCTTCAGAGACGATTGTAGCGCTCTCTTTTATTCTTGAACTGATATTTATTTCTTCTGTGTGGTTTTCCGGGAATGAAATGTAAGAGAGAGATCCACTGATATGTGTAAAGCTTTCTGACATTCGTGTCATGTTTTCTGAGATGCTACCTTCTCTTAGTGCATACTTAGTACTGGGGACATACAGTCGAACATAGTTTTGTTGACAAAACCCAGATCGGTAGAGGCAGAACGCGTAGATCTGAGAATGTGTCGTGGTGGTTTCTGACAACAATAGTATGACGACTGCACACATCCCATTGGAAAATAAGATCATCTGAAATAAATCAAAAGTAAAATTAGTATGGTCTTTTTTAGGTTTAGCAGTGTATAAAACCGCATAACTTGAAAGTAAATTTTACTGTGATGCCATATGTTTTGTTTTATATAGCTTACAAGTTAATATAGAATTAGCCTTTACAACAATTGGTAAATACATTAATAAAAGTATAATAGTGTGTGTTAGAGTCAAGAGTCCTTCTCATTGAACTAAAAAGCTTAAATTTGGTGAAACTGTAGATTAATTAGGTAGACCTACTCTAAGGGTGAGAAAAATTTCTAACTTGAAAACTGATAAACAGTAAAAAAAATTCTATGATTTTAATTAATTGACATGTTAATTGCACTACAAAAGCGAGGAGAAATTAGAACATAAATTCGAATGTAAAACCCAAAGAGAAATGGTTGATATTGACCTGTTTTCATAGTTTTGTTTCATATTAATATTGGTCAATAAAAAGTGTTTATTTGATAAACAACGTTTACAGGTAGCGCTCAACATACATATTTAATCTAAGCTTACATGTATTCAGACCAATCAATGGCTACTCCACTTATCAAAAGGCATCTTGTAAATTAAAGAGTGTGGCAGAATACATTGACAGGAATGATTTGTTTTAGTGACGATGTCATATCCTCTCTGGCACATATCCCCCTTCATGTGAGTCATCAGTTCACCTGTAAGTCTAATCAGCCGTGAGAAACTTATCATGATAACTTCACAGAGGAGTTCGCCAGGAGGCGCGAAGGTCACTATCCCCGAACAAACTGATCCAACATGGCGGAAAGGAGACAGATTTTAACGAGAGGAAACTTCCAAGTCACCTTCTTGAAAACCATCCAAGATAATGGACACGAACAAGGAGGAACAAAGCTTGCAGTGGCATATATTTGGACACGAACAAGGAGGAACAAAGCTTGCAGTGGCGTATATTTGGACACGAACAAGGAGTAACAAAGCTTGCAGTGGCGTATATTTGGACACGAACAAGGAGGAACAAAAGCTTGCAGTGGCATGTATTTGGACACGAACAAGGAGGAACAAAGCTTGCAGTGGCATATATTTGGACACGAACAAGGAGGAACAAAGCTTGCAGTGGCATATATTTGGACACGAACTAGGAGGAACAAAGCTTGCGGTGGCGTATATTTGGACACGAACAAGAAGGAACAAAGCTTGCAGTGGCATATATTTGACCTTGAACAAAGAACAAACACTATCTTTCGGATGACACCGAATAACGCAACCGTCGTTACCAAACTGCTGATTTGAGATGAGTCAACCATGGATCTGAACCACGCAACAGTTGCAGTCAATCGTTGGTTGCAGGATAGGCTGTTGGAGGACGACTTAAGGTCATGTTTACCCATAATTCAGTATGCTCACGATACAGCAAACGTTTGGACAAGAAGTGAATGCTCTTAGATGTGGAAGGAGTTTAAAACTATCTGGATGAATAGTATTGTATGAGGAATACCGGTATTGGTTAATGCATTGGCTGATGGAAAACCGAGAATATACAGCCGGAAAGAAAATATTATAGAAAATCCAGGGGAAATATTGACACACGTATCGGTAGCTGACGAATTACTTGGCAATAACCTGGCTCCAACTGATATTTCAAATGAACATTCTATATACAGTTGCACAAATAAATGAGGAGGTACGTATCTATTATTCTAGAAGGAAAGGTCCATTGTTACATTAGTGTGAGCTGAGCATAGGGGAAGATAAACTATCCAGTAAATAGTTTAAACCGTTTGATGCCTCCATGAATACCACCACACGAGCTTAAACTTAGAATATAAACTGTAACAATGCTGATGGTAGTTACCTAAATACTAAACAGGGTATTCCTAACGGGACTGCCCAGTGACGACAACATTGTTGACAAGGAGGCAGTTCCCAGTTAAACTGGCGTTTCAGTTACTATTCGTTAGTCACAAGGGCAAACCTTGGTCAGGGTTGGTTTGTATATCTGCTCAAGCCCGTTTTCATTGGTGGCCGACTGTACGGGACCTTTTCATATACAATCTAATAATTCATTTAACTCTTATATAACAGCTGACAGAAATATACGTTCTTCAAACAAAGCCTAATCTCCCATGTGATTATTTGTTGAAGGTTAAGTTTTGTTTTATTGTCTAGTATTAGAATCCACCGGTCATAGATGGGCCTAAACACCAGATTAAATACAAATTCATATTTATCAGGCATGGACCAACAAGACGCCTTAATTTGCTGTCATAATTCAAATGGAGTCTTTTATTTACTATTACATTATAGACCTATCTATGGAAATGTTAATGGAGGGGAGGCTAGCTACGAGCATGTTCACCTTGATTTGTAAAATGTATACTTGCATCGAATACCACTGCTCACCCGGGATATTCATAGAGTACGGATGATGCGGATGGTTTTAGAGGATATGTACCCGAATCTGCGTAGAGGGAGAGAGTGAAATTGTTTAGGAAGAAACCCCATCGATACATATGGACGGTATTAAAACCCCAACCTGCCCACCACCGCTAGATTATACTAGACGAGCCTGACGTGTGGTACGCGTGTCCACCAATGTGGGTGATTCAAAATACATTTTATTCTTCCTTAAATAAAATAAAGCAAACAAACTTTATATTTTTGTGTGTAGTCTAGAAATATTTAGATTCCATGTTATTATAAAATAAATAAATTAAATTTATATACCTTAAATATTATTGGAGAGGCTACCAAACATTAAAAATAAATTTGATTTATTAAAAAAAGAACTACTTACGTTGACTTTAAAATAAAACCACCTTCTTATTAATAAGAAAAATATTGACTGGTTAATTTTTTATTGTGGAACCCCGTCTAACTTCAACACAGTAGGTAATAGTCTCAATAGACTATGAATAGACTGGTTGCTCTCATGACCTAAAAACGAGTGAGTCTTGTTGTGTTATCAACCCTGCGACGGCCTTCCATTACCGATAATGGCAACCACTTAAATAACTTCGATAGAGAAACGCCAGTGAATAAAGTCAAGGTTAATATTTTATCACTGTAGTTAAAGAAATGTTGAAACACTCTATTTCCCGAACAGACCACCCGTCCACGTACTTACAAGATCAGGATGAGGAAGGCACAATGCTATGCATCAATATAAACCTAGCCTAAGAAGCAGTGAAACAATCTTAACACTACTTTGTGTATTTACTAACCGAGGTCGACCTACAATCTGCCCCATTTGAATTACAGTTGATGTTAGTTTTGTAATAGTTTTAAATATAAGCCAAACAATATCAATTTTAGAAAAAGGGGGTTTAAAAATTAAAGTGAATGTGTTCATGGTTAGAGTAAGGCCTATATAAAATAAACCCGCCTCGGTGGCGTAGTTGGCAAACGCGCTAGTCGTGTTGAGCTCTACTGCTGAGGACGGGGAGATCGAGGTTCGAATATCGGTCGGGTGAATTGGGGGTGGTTTTTCCTAAATGGTTTTCCACTCTCCCTCCACGCAAATGCGGATTCACTTCCTCTAATTCAACTTTCCCAATTCCTAATCCATTAACGTAATTAGTACTTTAAAGCGTATAAACCAAACGGGTAGTAAGACGCGGTGCTAAATAATAATAATATATAAAACAAACGTCTTTTAATAGCTTTACCGTCGGTGACCTGGCGGTCTAGGTGTAAGGTGTCAGACTTCTATGCTGGCGGCCGGGGTTCAATCCTCGGTCCCGGAAAAGATTTATCTGATTACCAAACCCTTCCTTCA
>CABEEJ010011606.1:0-10540 GCA_901482245.1 Timema douglasi | reverse complement strand
GCAGCGAGCTTTCCTCTTTACCTTGAGATAAGAAGTTTCCTCTAACAAATACAGTCATTGTTTGATATTTGGGAACTAGCAGCGAGACTTCTTCTTTACCTTGAGATAAGAAGTTTCCTCTAACAAATACAGTCATTGTTTGATATTTGAGAACTAGCAGCGAGCTGTTCGAGTCGAGGCTAGCCGAGTGAGTGAACCAGCGCGTCCGGGCTAGCGTGCACGGGAGTGGGCAGCGCGATCAGTTATTGGACCAGATGTCCGGTGTGTGATGCTATTGACTGGCAAACTAGACTCGGAGAACAACGGTCCAGGCTGCTTTACCCAAGAGGGCAATGGACAGGGTTGCTTTAAACTGAACTTAGAAATAAGGAAGGAACTGGTGAAGTGTAACATATGAACCATCATCTTGTATGGAGCTAAAACATAGATCCTGAGGGAAAACGAGTATAAATATGTGTACAGCTTTGAGCTGGAGGAAAATAGAGAGGATTGAATGGAAAGTCGGGTGACTAGTGGAAAAGTTCTAGGAAAAGTAGATGATAAGAGAACCATTCTGAAGGTGGCGCTACAAATAAACTGTGTGGGTTACATTGTGAGAAAAAATGGCAAAGTGTGCTGCCATGTAAGAAAAGTTGTAAGGGTAAAAAAGGACCAATAAGACCACGAAAGCAACTGATCGATGAGATCAAACGGAAAATTTTCAATTATTATTTCTGTAAAATAATTTCAACTGATTAAATGTATAATAATAATAATAATAATAATAACGGTAATAATTAGTGCTAGTGATAGTATTAGTAAAGAAACACCCGCTTCGGTGGCCACATGGTCTAACGCACTACTCTCGCAATAGACTAGACTGCCGATGACAAGGCGATCGGAGTTCGATCCCGGTCGGATGTACTGATGCCGGTTTTCCACTCTCACTCTAAGCAAATGCGATTGTAATTCCTCTACATTAACCTTTCTCATCCTTAACACATTAGCGTAATTAGTATATAAGTGACCCGCCTCGGTGGCGTAGTTGGCTAACGCACTTGTCGTGTTGAGCTCGACTGCTAAGAACGGTGAGATCGAGGTTCGAATCTCACTCGGGTGTACTGAGGGTTGTATTTCCTAAATGGTTTTCCACTCTCCCTCCACGAAAATGCGGGTTCACTTCCTATAATTACCTTCTCAATTCCTTATCCATTAGAGTAATTAGTACTAAAGCGTATAACCCAAACGGGTAGTAAGACGCGGTGCTAAATATGATGATGAAGTATATAAGTGTATAAGCTGAACAGGTAGTAAAACGCGGTTCTAAAAATAATGCGAGCCTTTGTCAACCCGTTATTTTCATAAATCATACTTCAATTTTTTGTCATCAATAAGTTAATTAAAATAATTTTCCCCCTTCTTATAATCCAGTCGTCTCTTAACACAAAATATTTTTGAGTGTAACAGGCTCGAAGCGTCACCTCTACAATTTAACCGCAAGCCGCCACTGCAGAGAATTTTCCCATCCAAGGTTTCCCGGAAAATGTTCAACTCTACTAGTACCTGCATCTACACTAATATTATAAAGAAGAAAGATTTGATTTTTTTTTGTTTTTGTTTTGTTTGTAATGGATAAACTCAAAAACTACTGGACCGATTTTAAAAATTCTTTCACCAATATAAAGCTACATTATCAGCGAGTAACAAAGGCCTATATTTTATTCTGAAAATTTAATTTATTCCCTATAAAAAAGTCGGTAGTCACTCATATTTTATGGTAGAGTCTATGATGATTCTTCAATATGTGTGTTGAAANGTGTTGTAAATAATAATGCGGGGGTGGGGGGGGGGAGGGTCTTGTAAGTAATAAGATAACATGTTATAATGTGAATATACCTTTACACACCTCGTGTTTCAAACTGTCACGTGACGAAACCACCACTCGCCTAGACACTGTTATGAGGGGAGATTTCTCAGAAACATATTGTGCTTTAGAAGAGGCGGAAGGACGGGTGGGGGAGAAGGCTCCGTGATCGATCACCGTCGGGAGACGTCAAAGCAGTTGACCTTGACACTGAAAACCGCCAGCCTCCCACCCACGCGGAGACCTATTTGACAGGTTCAAGGTGGTCATTTGTCAAAACGGACGAGGATTGAAGATCCGCGGATGTTGCAACTGAAGGTGCCCAATAATTGTGTACTTTCTAAACATCTGACCAGCAATAATTATATGGGTAACAGGACAAACACGTACATAAAAATATAGACTTACAAACTAACTTCTCCCAGTGGGGCAACACTACTCAAAAACTCAAAATTACTCGTAGATTTTATTAAAGTGATACCCGCCTCGGTGGCGTAGTTAGCTAACGCGCCAGGTTCGTGTTGAGTTAGACTGCCGATGACAAGGAGATCGGGGGTTCGATTCTAGTGCGCTGAGAGAGGTTATCCACACACTCTCTCTCTCTCTCCACACAAAAAATGCGGGTGCAATTCCTCTAAATTCAACCTTCCTCATCCCTAACACATTATCGTAGTTAGTAAATAGGCGTACAACTCGAACGGGTAGTAATACGGAATACTAAAAAAAAAATGGTAAAGAAACAAATGAATGCGAGCCTTTGTTGACCCGTTATGTTCATAAATCATACTTTAATTATCATCAATAAGTTAATTAACATAATTTTAAGGTTGGCCCGACATTCTGTTTCCCCCCCTCCCCCTTCTTTTAACACGCCCTAGGTGCCACCCCTATAACCTTACCCATACACCGCAAGCCACCACTGCACTCATCTCATGCGGAGACATAACCTCACGTGATGTGTGTGTGTAGAGACTACAGTGTGGACAAGCACCACTCCACTCAAGGCTACTCACGGTTTTGGTTGCTCACATGAGTTCGTGACGTATGTGTGTCCCACACCTTTGAGACCATGCGACCACCGAAGCGGGCCAGTAATAAAATATTATTTTGTTTACTGTCTATACCTTGGTAGGAATAACTAACAGTATATGGAGTCACAAAAGTTACTAAAACCCTTTTAATGTATTCATAATCATACGAGCTACAGCTTTCATTTTTGACGAATATTAACAATTCCTATAAAAAAAAACACTTATAATGTAATAAAATGTTGTTAAGTGTTGGCCGCAAAAATATATTTTTGAATTTTTTTTAAACCATTGCTCCAACCAAAATATCTTGATCAACAAGGAAAAATACTTCAAATCCAAGGAGTAATCGGACGATACTTTCAACTTGAAATCCAAAGAGAAATAAATCTCCGCTGCTCACAGAACTACTAATGGTACAAGTATGTATGACGCTATCCGTGGTCGTGTGTGAGAGACGGAGGAATCGCCCGCCACACACTCGACTACTGAGACCCCCCCAAAGGGGTACCACCAGCACCTCACCAATAGGTTGCGACGTATTCCCCCGGGACACGCGATCTACATTTTAATTGCATTTAAAATTCAAATCTTGGCGGAAGTTTATTATTTTCCCTCAACGGCGGACTTCCCAAGACGACATTGTTGTTATTATGTTTATAATATAGTTTTACAGTTATTAGCTCTTAAGACTTTTTTTTTAGGTATTTAACGTTCAGTTTAGATAAATAACAGACACAACATCGAGCCCTCCAGACGTTAATTCCCCACTGTTAAAAGGAGGGTAACCCCCAATTCAACCAGTGATTAAATTGTTCCGTTCAACCAGGAATCTAACTAGGGTTCCTTAACTCTGGAGGCAGACAAGATACCTATTGAACTAACGTGTTGGACTATTTTTTTTTATATAAACTCCGAATTGAATTAACTGAGGAAGACTAAAATTTTCGTAAGTATCGGTATTCAAGCCCCGATCCCCACGTCGTCGGAAGCCTAGTCTATTGCGAGAGTGATGACTTAGACCGTGCGGCCACCGAAGTAAGCCCACTTTTGACCACCAACGTCGAATGAAAGTCACTCAAATTCGGTCGGTGCACACGAATTTCGAAACAACTCATCCGAGCTCGGTAATACCCTCACACGAACTGCGGGGTAAAACATTAGATTCATAATGACTTTGTTCCAAATGGAACATTTAGGTTAGGTTAGGTTAGGTTAGGAGATGAATGAGATTACAGGTTGTTCCGCTATTCGAGTCGACCGTCTGACAGGTATACCTTATTCCGAAATTCGAGTGGGCCCGATTTGGCGTGGTATAAACGTAATATGTTCTATTTAATTTATCATTTTAAAATTTATCAAAAGCTTCCGATAACACTTCCTTGTAGATTACTGTATGTGTTCTCTTCACAAAACTCTTTAACCAAACAGACTAAGAATATAAATACAATTGTACTATTTTAATTTACGTCATATGTGGTCTGGTGGTCTAGGAAGGTAAGGTGTCAGACTTCTATGCTGGCGGCCGGGGCTCAATCCTCGGTCCCAGCACAGATTTATCTGATTACCAAACCCTTCCTTCACCTCTGACAAGACATCTTGTGAATGTGTGGGAATGCCAGGCCTCCACCGTGGTTCGGATCCCACGTTAAACTGTAGGTCCTCCACTACATCTCACAATCACCCTACCACTACACATTAGCGTAAGTGCGTACAACCCGAACCGGTAGTATGACGCGGTGCTAATAATAATAATAATAATAATTTGCGTCATATCGACCTCTGCGGTCTTGGGGTACAGTGCTCGCCTCAGGACCCGATGTTAGAGGGTTCGAACCCAGCCGGGGTCGACGGATTTGTATTGAGCGATAAAAATCCGTAGCACAACTTTCTACATAGATGGAGTAACGCCATAGGTTCCGTGTCGATTGTGGCTTGTAAAATAAACCCGGAAGGTATGTGAAAATACCTTTCCCGGCAAAATTGGTAGGCTCTTTCACTCTCGCTAGTTGAAATTATCGTGTTGCTGATATAATCGGTCAGTTCAGAAAGTGCACTTTTAATATCTAAAAAAACAAACAAAAAAACTCGTCATTGTGGCAACAAGAGCTTCCAGCTTTCTAATAACGGGTTTCCTAAGAAAATCAAACCTTAGTTCCAAACTCAACCGCGGGAAAACATTCCTTCCTTCCTCATTTGTTAAATTACAGGGCGACACCTTAAACTTTAAAATAAAATTCAAGCACAATTCCGGGTTTTCCAGGATTATTGGCCATCCGAAATTAAATAAAGATGACCTGCTTCGGTGGCTACATGGTCTAAGGCGCTCCTCTCGTAGTAGACTAGACCGCCGATGACGGGAATATCGAGGTTCGAATCTCGGTCGCGTGTACTGAAGACAGATTTTTCCCTAAATGATTTTCCACTATCCGTCCACACAAATGCTGGTACACTTCCTCCAAACATTATCTTCCTAATCACTAAAACCATTAGCATAATTAGTACATAAGCGTATAAAAAGATCGGGTAGTAAGACGTGACGAGAGAGAGAAAAAAGTGATGGCCCGAAAGCGTTGTACAAAATAATATCCAAAGATAAGATACCGGCGCGCGCGCATGCGCACAACCCTCCCTCCCACGCAAGAGACAACGAACCATAGCGGTTCAACACACCTTAACACGCGGACTGATCTCTTATCGGATGACCTTGGGAGGGATTAATGACCCCCCCCATTCCTCCCGCACGGCATGTACGCTTTTGATCGACCTTTTGTTTGTCTGCGCTGCGTGGTGATGACCTGTGTGGACTGTACCTGTGTTTCACGGGACTGTCCCGTACATGTTCCCTATTTCAGAAATTACATGAGGTGTTCCTTCCTCGAGATGAATCTGGTGACTTTCCGCCAGTGTTGGCTGCGCTGCGGTCTCCAGGTTGTCATTAAAGCGTCATCAAAGTACGGACCGAGTGGAGTTTCAGGAGTGAACGACCGGCGGGTGAATCATTTCTCTTCGCTTCCGTTTAGTGCGGTTTGTCTTAATACCCCCCTCCTCCCCCAACTAGCACAACAAGTCCTTCTGTAATCGTCCCCATCGGGAAGAACAGCCAGATAATAATAATATTATTATTATTATTAGCACCGCGTCTTACTACCCGTTCGGGTTATACGCACTTACGCTAATGTGCAATGGTAGGGTGATTGTGAGATGAAATGAAGGACCTACAGTTTAACGTGGGATCCGAACCACGGTGGAGGCCTGGCATTCCCCACATTCACAAGATGTCTTGTCAGAGGTGAAGGAAGGGTTTGGTAATCAGATAAATTTATGCCGGGACCGGGGATTGAACCCCGGCCACCACCATAGAAGTCCGACACCTTACCCCTAGACCACCAGGTCACCCCTAATAATAATAATAATAATAATAATAATAATAATAATAATAATATTGTCTTTATTTGGACGAAGTTTGAGCCAGCACCCTTCCCCTTACACTCAGCCCCTTAGTAATATTTTTTACTAAAGTGCGATTTATAGTACAGAATTAATAGTCCAATTTTCATTGTTTTAAACATTTAAAAAATAAATTAACACACACACAATTCAATAACAAATACGCAAATGTTGTTGCAGCTCTGGCCGCAAGCGCTGCTCACGCCACTAACTCAAACTGCGCATGCGCGAAGGCTGCGACTCCAGCCGCAGCCGCAGGTAACTGTCGCAACTTGGCCAGTGTTTTTTTGCAATTTTTTTTATGGCGAAACATTTGTTTGTCCAAAATAAATCAAATATTTCTCCAGTAGAAACCTAGAGTTTAATTTTCCTCACTCTGTGATATCAACATTTGTTGAATATCTGTCAAGGGTGTCTTGGAATTTAATGACAACTTTTTCTCCTCATTTAAAAAGTTTCTTATCTAATGCCGCTGGGTTCTTCCGTTCCACCTTAACAGCGCTCGGGTCGATGCGCATTTGAACCTCAAATATACTTCATTCACGGTAGGAGTTTACCTCTGAAAGTTCATTTTTCCTACCAATATCCTACTATATAATAGATTTCTGGTAGGGAAAAAGGCCTTTCAGAGGTAAACTCCTACCGTGAACGAACTTTAGTAATAATATCACCTGCTTGGTAACAACTGTTATAGCAGGTACTCAGAACGGACCGTGACAGCTTGATATCCCCTCCCCCTGACCACCCCAAACGACCGAAAAACACTAAGGTCGGCCAACAATTCGGTCTCCCCACACGGTTACTCTCTCATATAGATAAGTTATTGTAATCGTGAGAGTTTGTCAACATCGAGATAAAAAAAAAGTCTGTGTTGCAGAACTCCAAACATTGAGTTTTACCATTCTGTTTGTCCCATAGTCGATCTGCTGCTTTTGGGGAGGGGGAGGGGGGGGCTACAGACCAAATTGTTTAATGAGTTTTGTTCAAATTATTATTAATAATTTATTTTTTAGATTTTATAAGCTACATTTTTTTTAGCACCGCGTCTAACTACCCGTTTGGGGTTATATGCTAATTACGTTGATGGTTTTAAGGATTAGGAAGGTTATATTGATAGGAAATGTATCTAAATTTGCGTGGAAAACCATTTTGGGTGGAAAAACTACCCTCAGTACACCCGAGCGAGATTCGAACCTCGTCAACGTCTAGTCTATTCTACTGCGAGAGTGACGTCTTAGACCAAGCGACCACCGAAGCGGGTAATTTTTGAAAATTATGTTCTAAAACTTAAAAGAATATAGACTCTTATCAATACGTACGATTGTATAGTAACATTTTTTATAGTCAATGGTGTAAGTGAAGTTATAGGGGGCAAAGAATGAAACTGCTATAAATTTACCAACAATATTTTTATGAATTATATAGATAGGCCTACATACATATACATACATATTTATCTAATCAGGTCATTCCCTTAGGGGGTAGGCGATAAACTGTGCCTATAGCTCACAAAACATCAGCTCCGTACTTAATCCATCCTCACTAACTTCCTCCACACTTCCCTGTCCTTGTATAATCCCTTCAACATCCATACACAGAGTCATACATAGAGACGCGAGACGGGAAATGATCAATTATTATTTGTGTAGATTAATTTCAACATATTAAATAACAGTAATAGCGTAATTAGTATATAGACATATAACCGAAGCGGGTAGTAAGACGCGGTGCTAAAAAAAAAAAGTAGTAAAGAAACAAATGTATGCGAGTCTTTGTAGACACGTTGTATTCATAAATGATATTTCAATTTTTCTATCATCAATAAATTAACTAAAATAATGTTAAGGTTNACTAAAATAATGTTAAGGTTGGCCCGATATTGTCTCCCCCCCCCCTCTATCCTTCGTGCTTCCTATCTACCTCTCCCCTCCCTCTTCTTACAACCCGCTCGTCTCTTAACACACTAGCCTATATTCTGAAGTATGATAGGCTCTAGGTGACACCTCCACAATTTAAACTCTCCACCGCAAGCCGCCACCGCAGAAAATGTTCATCTCTATCGTACCTGCTCTTTTATTCTTAAAACTCTTTAAATGTTTCTCTTTTTCACACATTCCTCTACGCCACGTCTTACATGGCCTACTTCTTCCCTTTGGTCCGCACACTCTACCTTCATATGTTTGCTTCATCATTAATGGTACGTTCAGAAACGTCAGCAGTTACTCTGATTACAATTTAAACTCTTTATAAAATTAAGTACGCGACCCGTCCCGGTGACCAAACGGTTTAGGAAGCTCTAAGTAATGCGGCACTCTCGCGAGAGACTGGACTACCTATGGCCCGGGGGAGATTTGAGGTTCAAATCCCGGTAAAGCTTTATTCATAAACGGTTTCCCACGATATTCCCCCCCTCCCCCCTCCTTATTCCTAACACATTAGCGTGATTAATACACATACGGTCCGGGGTTCAATCCTCGGTCCCGGCACAGATTTATCTGATTACCAAACCCTTTCTTCACCTCTGACAAGACATCTTGTGAATGTGTGGGAATGCCAGGCCTCCACCGTGGTTCGGATCCCACGTTAAACTGTAGGTCCTCCATTTCATCTCACAATCACCCTACCATTACACATTAGCGTGAGTGCGTATAACCCGAACGGGTAGTAAGACGCGGTGCTAATAATAATAATAATAATAATAATAATACACATACGGGTAGTAAGACACGGCGCAAGTAAATACATCTCTAACATAAGTGGTTTCTGTTTCCTACCTGTATTGGCCTCTCTTCATTAAAAAAAAAATCGAAAGAATCCAAATCGATATCTTGCACACGAATAAATTCAATAGTTAATTATTATTATTTTTTTAAAAAAGGTATAAAATAAAACTTTGTATCCACCAAGAGAAGGTCATCGACAACACAAGTTTCAACCGCACACACGTTTGTTAAATCGATCTAAAAAAAAAAAGTTATACGATCTATAAAAAATAAAGACAATCGTTAAAAATCGTATCTTACGTGTTTATCTGTTATTGCGCTCGGAGAGAATGCGCATGCGCGTTAGACTGGCAAGCGTGAGAAGGGGAACAGCTGATCGGGACGGAGGAGGAAGTAAGTCCTGACCGGTGCACGGACCGACACAGGTTCATGGGAAACGGCGTACGACGAGTGTTGCCACCTCATACGACTGAAATCCCGCCAAAGGTGATACTTTTGTTTTATTGTCGGACACCTTAACTCTCGAGTCTGTTTAATGTGCCGAGGGTACCGGGCTCGATTCTCGACATGGCCTGAAAAAAATTAATGCATCGTTGGAGAAATGTGGAAATTACCCTTTCACAGTTATTGATTAACGGCCGGGGGACTGGATGTTGTGCTTGTCCTAGATTTTGGTTAGTCTATAAGTCGTGGGCTGATATAATCAGTCGGTTTAGAAAGTGCACGTTTAATATCTCAGATAAAAATAAAGATACCCTTTTTTATAAATCTAATTTCCCGCTAGATTTTCGCAATAGAGGCCATACCAACCAGGCGGTCGCCGGCTGTTGGCGAAAGTAGTGTCAACTTCTGTCGATATAAGGTTAGCGCAACAAACCCTCCAAACGTTAATCTCAGTTTTCTAGACCGGGGACCGATACTTCCATTCAAGTAACTCTCCGTTCCAGACCTAACCGCTTCGCAGATACATTTCGGAAGCCCCGGCTATCGAACCCGGAACCTCTGGATCTGTAACCAGGGAACTCAGACCGCTAGACCACACAGGCGGTCATTGTTTTAAAAACCTAATAAAAATATATTTACCTGCTAAAATCCCGGACGCAAAGCCGCAAATTAGTATTTCAAACGCTTGATTTTTGGGGGATCCCCCCACTAAACACCTTATCCCACCCCCCGAGCGGGTTGTACGCAGCTTCAGTTAAATAAAACAGATTCACAAATTTAAAGTTTGTTCAGCCTGATAATTAGTTTCTGAAAGGCCTTTTTCACTACCAGAAATCTAATATATAGTAGGATAGTTGTAGGAGAAAAGACCTTTCAGAGAGTAATTCAGAAAGTAGACGTTTTACTTTCTCTTAACACCTGAGAGAGAAAGTATTGTGATGGTTAGAAAATTCAAGCTCGAAATTTTGATAAATGTCGCACGTTTCATGACCCCCTGAAATCAAAAAAGTTGTTTTCGCAATGTCGTCAGTCTGTCTGTCTGTCTGTCTGTC
>CABEEJ010011605.1:0-10541 GCA_901482245.1 Timema douglasi | reverse complement strand
TTCGTACATGGCAATCAATAAATCAGCTTTCAATCAATCAATCATATGTCGATCAATCAATCAATCTTGTAGATTACCTGTCGAGTCTTGTAGTGACATGTTGTAACATGTCGGAGCATATAAGAGCCTGTACTGTTTTTGTAGTGATCTTGAATTTCCAACTTGTCAAGACCTGTCGGAACCTGTTAACAATCAACATGGCAACCTAAAATTCAAAATTACCTCTAAAATTTAAAATGGCCACCAACATTCAAAATATAATTCAAAATTAATTAATTTAATCTAATTATTTAATTAATTTGAGCATATGCATGAGGAGACCTGCCCATACCTTTTGAAGAAGGCCATCTCGTTCAAAAATTGAGCCACCTCCATCCTTTTTTCATTGGTGATTATTTTTGTTTGTTTTTACACTTTGACAATATTTTCTAGTTTGTCTATGCAGGGAGCCTACTGTACGAGCGCACAATAAAAAATTCCCACCCCAATCCGTTTTCCCCCAGGTCATCTAAGCAAGTGCGGTTCTTTGTAAGGCCACACCATTCACACTCCTCTAAGGACAGCCCTGATTAGATATTTATTTTAAATTCCTTTTACCTTTATTTTCTCTACATAATACAACTTTAAAATCATTGTTATGCCATTAAAAATAACGTCGTAGGAGTTGGATTAAATAGAAATCTAATTGAAATGTTTTAAAAACATCTGTTGATGTTATTTGACAACGTTTCAGCGACTATCGAACCATCAATGCAGTTTATCTATGGCGCCTACTTGACTTCTTGCCAGAGATAGATATAAACTCTATAGTACCACTCTTGCAAGTTGAACTGCCGGTTTTCGGCATATCTGTCGGGTGTACAGAACTGAGGGTGTGATTTCTTAAATGATTTTACACGCTCCCTCCAAGAAATGTGGGTACATTTCATGTGACTTAAACCATCTTTATCCCTAATTAATCAGTGTAATTAGTATATAAGAATATAAGAGTATACCCGAATGGTTAGTAATAAGTTGTGGTTAGAAAGACATAAAAATATTATTGATTACCCTAAAGTGAATAACAATTTAAAAAAAGTCGCTTTAATACTATGGGGAGAGGATGGAAAAACCATTGTGGTTTATCATCTATGGGAAATAAAAAATCATTAAAGCTCAACCCCGACTGAGAGTTTAGGAAGGGTAGATGTTTTATGTTAGAATAGTTTTAAATGAATGTCATACTCTCCACAAAAGATTGTAATATCCTATTTTAGGGACCGATGTGAGCTTTCCTTGAAGTGTATTTGGTCAGGTCATGTCTTGTTGGAACAGCTGGACCCCACAACCTCATGACGAGAAGAGAATGAGAGCCGACAATGTTCGTGATGTACAGTCTGGTCCGTCTGAAGACCCGTCCACACTACTTCAGTTGCTCGCCACTCCTCGGCGCGTGAGGATCCTGGTATTTACTGGCAGCACTTGATTTAGTCGTGGCTATAGTACATTTAGTAAAGTTATAGGTCTTATTGTTTTAAATCAAAAATTTTAATTTGGACTTTAAAAAATGGACGAAGTTTTAGTGAGTACTGCGAGTTATCTTGTGATGCGCCTGATAGCCAAGGAACGAGGAAGAAGATCCAAGAAACTATCCAAAAAACGCAGATGGCGGATGACCACAGTTTTCAAAAATCGTGGAATATACAGTGGAAGTGATATCTTGGATTACTTGGAAGTTGAAAATCTACATTTCAATACATTTTTCCGTACGTCCTCATCCGATTTTGAAGCTCTAATGAATTTGGTGTCTCCAAAGATAGCAAAGGCTTACACCATATTTCGAAAATCTATTCCTGTCGCAGAGCTATTGGCACCTTCACTCAGATACCTAGCAACTGGTGATTTCTACTCCAGTCTCAGGTTTTTATTTAAGGTCTCCAGTCAGGTGATATCAAACATTCTTCCTCAAGTATGTGCAGCACTTATTGACAATTTGACAGAGTTTGTAGAGGAAACTTAATTTCTAGTAATACACGTTTCTTTTTCATAAGAATAATATTACAAAAATTGGAATAAAAGTATCCAATGACAATTTGAACAAAAATAATTAATTCTATAAATTAAGTTAATCTGCCTGTTGGGTACTATAGGCTGTCCCCTGCATGTTATGGTTGTGAAGGATAGTGCATGAATGATGTCCACTATAGTTGCTGTAGTTGCTGTAGTTGCTGTTGGTTGAGTTTGGCCTAGAGTAGTCGCACCAAGTTCCAGCGAAATATGATTGCGTCGCTGCATATGCATAAAAGCCACTCTTTGCTGTTTTGAAAATAATGTCCACGAATTATTTTTAACAAAATCACGTGTTGACTTATCCATGGATCGAAGAACATTCGCTATGTATTCTCCATAGGCGTCGAATTCGTCTTCTTTTTGTCTCTTTTTTCTTAGCTAAAGCAGTTTGTAGAGCAGCATACGCATCTCCTATTCGGGGACGGGGATCTTCGGTGTTTGCACTTTTCCACGGAATTATTCTGGGTGAAATAAATACTGTGATTGTGTTTGTGTGTGTGTATGTGTGTGTGTGTGTATGTGTGTGTGTGTGTTTGTTTGTGTGTGTGTGTGTGTGTGTGTGTAGCTGGTGATTTGTTGATATCTGTTCGTGCATTATTTATTTGTTGGTTACTGACTAACTCACCATCACTACACACACTCGTATCCAGTTCAAGTTGGGAGTCAAACTGTTCTTCTAATCCGTCCTGAAACAAAGCAGCGAAAACAAAATAGCAAATAATAGAGGCAGGACTAGGAAAATAAAATAAAACATAACAGAGGTAGAACTATGAAAATAAAAATACAAAATTGATAGCAAAGCAGATAGGTTTAGGCTTCTCTCCGGTTGGGCAAAAAATAAGGAAACTCGTGTTTACATACATAAATCGTGTTTACACAATATCATGTTTACATACGAAAAGCCATACAGACATAATTCCAAAAATGATATTTTTGGACGCTATCACTACTTTCCCTATACTTGGCATATGAGAAAGTTAAAAGGCAAAAAATGGGTAACGTTGTGGTGTATTATCCTATTATTTTATTATTGCTATCTATTATTATTATTATTATTATTCATTGTTATGAATTAGTTTTTGTTTATTACTTGCAGATGCTACAGATACAGGAAGAGTGGTTGCAGATAGCTGTATAATTCTGGAGAAAATGAAATTTCCCTCATTTCCCTCATGCAATGGATGGAAAACATTGCGCAATACAATGCCCAGAAAACACTGTAAGCTACTTTTACAATTATAAGTCGTTTTTCAGTACTATTCTTTTTGGTTTATAGAATGCTGACTACGATTTCATGTGCACTTATGTGGGCTGCCAAGTTTGAATTTCAAAGGGTGGTGTTTTTAGAAATAAAACATTTTTAAAAAGATATGGAGGATGGTACAGTAGTTTACCAGGAAGACAGAAAAGAGCACCTTACGTCATTGTCGCTTCCCCACAACAATAATATCATGAAACCGTATTCTGGACAGCAGCCCAGGAGATCAAGTCAGCATATTTTCAACTACACAGACTTTCAGGATCACATCGGATCGTGGGACCGTGCTCTGAGTACTGAGAAAGGCTATATTACTACAACCTAAAAAAACCCAAAGTGTTATTATGGCTTGTATAATTTCTTGCGGAAAAGCTGTTTCCCGACAAACTGCAGGGAGAGTACTTGATCATGATGACAACGTACACTTAGTTCGTGGAACATGAAGTCACGACTACTATAACATTACCGAACATTTCGCGATGGTCAACTCAAACTGATCAAGAAATAAGATATGAATTTTCTGCGTATTTAATGTCTGAAGATGGGAGAGTGCCTTGGCAAGATGACTATAAATAATTTTTCAAGAATTTCGAAATTAAAAACTATAATAATTTTTTTTCTTGCGGTTCAGTAACGAGATACCTAGATACCTACTTACATAGGTACATTCAAAGTGGATACTTATGTGAATTTTCACCTTTATTTTTGTAATTTATTATTGATGAAAAAACACAATATAATTGCTTTGTATTCTTCAAAATTAATTAAATATTTGGTTTTCCTCTTTTTTCTCCTTTTCGGCATTACTGTATATGAATTATGAAGTTATTAAGTAGAAAAAATAAAGATTAAAATAAGAACGCTAAAATGAAAGATAAGATTTTTTTTTGTTAAAATGTTTATCCAGAAATTAATTCGATTAGAAAACACCGGTGTTCTAAAATAAATGTAAAACAAGTTTTTTAATATAAAAGGTGCTAGTAAACTCGAAAAATAAATTTATACAGTGAGCGCATAGATTGAAAGACTGTTTTAATTATGTTTCTTGATTCTGTGTAGGTTTTGAAAAAAAACCCAGTAAAAGCTCGCTTATCCGATGTTTTTATAAATCGAGATTAATAGTCCTTGTATAACTATTTCGTGTCTCCAACAAATAAATTGACAAAAAAAGTTATAAATATTTCATACACATTTGCGTTCAATTTAATTCTACGCTATGCATTTACTGTTAATAAATTAGCCACTCTATTATTAACATTTTTAAAATCATAATCAATTTTTTTGTGAAATTAAAGCAAAAATTAATTATCAGCTTTTAAATAAATATTTCGGACGTATGTAAAATAATTTTAGCTTTACATTTATTTGTTTATTTATTTTTAATTTTTTTATATACATTAACTTTTTAAATACATACTTACTAACAATATTTTAAAATTTTCAATCTGTTTTTCACTAAGTTATGTGTAAGTGGATTTCATTAAAATGATTTTAAAAAGTTGTACGGTGCCCACAACCAAATTTCCTAGAATAGACTCACAGATAGAATAACATTTTTAGTTTATTGCTATTTTTCAGAATAAATTGTAATAATTCCTATTTTATAAAAATAAGGTTTTATTTAAATTAATCATTTCTTAATCACACTTAATTTATCTGGTACAAAATTAGTTTAACTTAGTTCTGTGTTGATTGTCCGCCGTGGCTGATATCTGTGGTGAAGAAATGTGAATACAAACCAGTAAGGGGAATCCATTTTTTCAGCTCCAGATCCTGATTTCCCGGGAGCAGTCATTTTCTCACGCACTTTCCGTTATGTAGCTAATAATCTATTAATTAAAAAAAAATTCAGCCACGTCTAAATTAAGTTCTGTAGCGATTGAATCCCACTCTTCCATTATATTTTTGGTTTTTGTTTATTTTATAAAACAGGGTTAGCATCTCACAACACCGGATGCTTTTCATAAATATTTATGAATTTAATTGAAAAGTTGTTTGTCCATTCCATGTTAATCAGACGAGTGCAGAAACTCGATTGACGAAAGACTCGTCCCGAACCCCCTTGATGGACGAACAAGTGTAGTCTCACGAGCCGGTGGCGTGTATGGCCTGTCTAGTGACTTGCCATATCGTCGCGAGCACGAGAGGACCTGCAGCTGCTCCTGACCAGCTGACTACTAGACACACCTGTAGTTACATGTCCTACTCCGATTGGACGCTGTTAAGTTTACCTTCAGCCAATGCACTTTCTACTGAGTACGTTTTTTCTTTCAAATTCATTGGCATAAGTTCTTTAAATTATGTTTCTATAATTATGTGAATAGTAAAAGTATGCTTTATTTATTTAATAACTTAAATGAAATTATATATTTGATCTATAAACCACTATATTTTTAAATAAATGTTACGGTGCACCGCACAGCCTATTCTCGGTTTTTTATCTTCAAATAGAGACATCTACTAAAAACTCGTAGAATTGTGAAACAAAATAAGTTAGATTTTTGTAGAACCACTCCACCAAAAAAGTACAAATGAAATAATATACACTGTTACAGAAACATTTAGAAAATAGGAATATCTCTGTCCACCAAAGAGCATAACAAACAATTTCTGTTTTCAAAGAGCTGCTTGAGAAAATTAATGTTTGCAGGAACTATTGGCTTTATAAAAATAATTATTAGTATAGGCCTAATATTAATAGTACTACAACTTCACTATGACAAGTTTATTGGTATCTTAAATAGTTGCGAAAATATTATCAAAATTGGATATTTCCGCTTATGTAAAGTATCCTTAAAGTCATTTTTACTAGAAAATGAGAACTGCCATTCTATATTTTGTAATGCTAAAAAATGTCTAGCTAGAAAGTTTAATCAAAACCATCAAAACGGATTTGAGAAAATAATTGTTTCTGTTTTTACCCTTCAGTAAACTTTCTTTGATTTTAGGGATGGATATCTAATTCAAAAACCCCCTCGGAGGGGCCTTGTGAAAACTCTAGATACAAAGTTTTAGCCCAATCAATAAAATGGTTTTGACTCTAGTTCGAGACGACAGGCGATATCACGTACCGTAAACCACTTCTTCGGTTTCAGTGGATCCATTTTTTTTTACGGTCACGATTCAAGGGGTTGAGATAAATTGAAAACGTTCTTGTTTATATTTGAACAAATTCATAAGTGTACTGTGCACCACAATAACAAGAATGACTGCGTGACGTCACAAGATCGATTCATTAGAGTATTGCGTGGTTGCTATGTTTTCCCTCGTAATACGCGCGATGACGAGTAAAGTTGAAAGGTGAGCACCGCTCCTGAAATAAAGAGATTACTTGTGTAACAAAGTGGAACAGGATATGACTCCAAGCACCCACGAACTAGCAAACAAACATAAATTATAGCCTAAGACAGGCTTGTAAAGCTTGGGGCCTAGTCCGTGATTATATGCAGCTTGCGGACTCTTGATAAACATACATTGCAGCCCGATTATTTTGATACATTTTGAGATCATGCCATTTATAAATTGGTCATTATTATTTGGAACAAGTGAGCCTAGGGTAAGCAAATTCTTCTCTTTACTCATCAGAAACATATTTCAATGGATGGTTAAATTTCCGTATCAGATTTGAACAATGTTAGGCAGTACATAAGTGTGTGAACACTTGCTTTCTGTTATTAAAATAAACAAACACTCGAAAGATCGTGGCTCACTAACAAATATTTGTTGTAAATAATAGGAAGGTGACGTCAACACAAGACTTAAGGCCTAGGGGTACGCATCCACCGAAGGAACATTGAAGAACCTTTTTGTTTTTGTTCCATTTTCTGAAAATGTTCCTCAATGTTCCAGTAAGTTGTGGTCAATTCTAGACAAAGGGAAGCAATGAGGTTACTATAAAGGGGGTCTGACGGACCTTTGTTTAATTGGAAGCTCACACTGGTCGTTCCTTGGTTTAGGTATAATTAAGAGTGTAATTGGGAAGAAAGTAAGTGGAGTGACTCAAAATATGCATGGAATAGAACAAAATATTTGATGATCTTGGAAATACTACTCAATCATTAAATAAATAGTATCATATCCAAACAATAATTGTAATTCAAGTAATAATAATAATGTTCAATTAACGACTGCTGAATTTTTCTCTTAGGCTGTGGCCTGCAAATGAGTTTGACCTTTAGCCTGCCTTTAAAAAGCTTTGTAAATATTATTAATATCATTAAATCTGGATTTATTCTACACGCCATTATCTTTACTAAATAATAAGGTCAACTATATAGTTTTCCACAAACACAACACTCCGGTAAATACTAAACATTTTTATAAAATTGAGTTTTGTAATCTCAAAGATTATATATATATGTGTGTGTGTGTTTTAATCCCCCGCTTGGAAATTCGGGGGGGAGGGGGGGTAACTTGTTGATGTCACGACGACGGCAACGTTGTGTTCAAACGCATTTGGGTAGGGGTGGGAGAAATGTCGGCAAGCGTGTCCCAGCAACGTGAGTCGTGGTGGAAAAGAAGGATGCACCGGCAACGTGAATCGTGGTGGAACATGAGGAAGTCCCGGCAACGAGAGTCACGGTAGGAGGTACGGTAATGGTGGGAAGAGAGAGAGAGTTAAAACAATATTGCTCCTTCGTAACATAACACAATTTAATAGATCTTTCAAACAGGTGGCACGCCCGGGTTGGATAGTCAATCTCCAACTGGTTCTGACAAAAGAACTACCGTGTTAAATAACCTCCTCTGCTGCCTGGCCTTGTCAAATGGGAGGAAAAGGAATCTTTCCATTGGCGAGTAAAAACGTGAGCAAAAGTGGCCAACAAGCGAGGCAATTGAAAAAAGAGTTCTCATGGGCGCTGAGTGATGGGAGGTCAAGGTCTCGTCCTGCCTCCCTTACCTGCTTCAGTTGTTAGTCTCAAACTTTAGCATCATAAACCAACTAGTATAGCGTTTATCAACGCTGAGCAATTGTTAGACATTCGTCTTACACCCACTGGGTAAACACAAGCACATACACATAACTAAACTCGGGACGGACGTTTCGGTGGTAGTTCCTGTGGTTGAAACCCAACGAAGCCATAGTAGGCCGTAAAGCGTGACCGGCTGCGAACCAAAACCTCGCAGTCGGAGTCTGTCTTCCGGGACACCACTCAACACTACAGAACCTCCCACACTGCACATAGGAGGGTATCTTAGCCCTTCCACACATGGCCACTAGCCTGCCCTTTTCAGGGTTGAGCGAAATGGCCTCCCCAAAGACTATTGAAAGTGGGCCAGTGTTTATCAAGCCACGGACGAACAGAAACGCCAACTTCTTCAACTCCGAAACCAACATAGATTCATCTGACATGGAATGGAAATCGACCACGACGGAAATGGCTCATTCACACTAGTGGACAAACTCAAGCGAAAGATGAAATGCAAGAACACGGACGAGACACAAACCAAGAGAACCATCACGACGGTTGACAAGAAGTACGAACCCCTTAACACCGAGGTGAAAACCAACAACGACACACCCTCAACAAAGACAGAAACCAATAAGGAGAGACTTCCACCAATCGCCACCGTGGGGATCCACAAATACAAAAAAAATCACTGAGATTACCAAGGACACCGAAACCACCACAGATGTAAGCTACATCAAAGATGGACTGAAAGTCCAAACCACCTCAACACACGACTTCAAACTATTTCAAACCCTCCTGAAGGAAATGAACCAGGAGTTCTACACATATTCACTTCCTTGGGACAAGTCGGTGAAGGTGGTCATAAAGGGGCAGCCACCAAACATGGACCCAGAGGGCATCAAAACGGAGCTGATCGACTTAGGTTTCACAGTGACGGACGTGCGACAGCTTAGCAGGAAGACAAAAGTGACAAACACCACACAAACTGTGACACTACTTTCGACATTTTTTGTCTCACTTGCTAAGACCGAAGCCCACACCACCATCTTCGGAGTTAGGTATCTCAACCAGACGAGAGCTAGGATAAAACACAACGTCCCTCCCCGGAACACGATTGTGCACTGTCACAAGTGTCAGCGACATGGGCATACCAAGAAAAACTGTTCGAACATGCCCAGATTCGGGAAGTGTCTCGAAGCATACCTCACCCCCAACTTCCCCAAAAAAGACAACACGACACCGGCAAGATGCATCAATTGCAAGGGCCCACACACGGCCAACTACAGCAAGTGCCCGGTATACGTGCAACTGTTGGAGGCCAGAACTAACAAGCTCAACACACGACAGACTCGACCCACGAGGACGGCGCCCCTCCTACGACCGGTAATTACCCTCCTATCAAATCGTCCCTCCGACCAACCAACCACCCCCGGGCCCATCAGCTGAGAAAACAGCAGAGGCCGCATCTATTTACTGCTCCTATACCGATGTTACGGTGGGACGCAACAGACGACCTCAACAAGAAAATACCACTTTCCCACTCTCAGACATAAAAGATTTCATAAACCTGCTTAAGGACCTAAACATTTTCAAGATACTCGCACACTTCAAACCATACCTCACTAGACTCAGAGAGGCGACCGACAAGACTGAAAAATTGATGATATTGCTAGAGGGATTGACTGAATACTTCTCGCTCGACAATGACTAACGCAAACGGGACGGCGATGAAAGACATAATTCGAGTTTTCATATGGAACGCGAACGGGATACTCCCGCAAGCTAAGGTACTAGAAGATATATTTAAAACGTACTCAATAGTTATTGCCCTAATAAACGAGACTCATTTAAAGTAAGAAAAATATCTCCCTTTTTGGCTACAATATATATAGAAACGATAGGCCCTAAGGCAGGGGAGGGGACACAACCATCTTGATAAAGAACCACCTACCTCACTACCCACATCAATTTCAAAATCTCCAAAATATTGAAGTTACCGGAATAAATGTAATTACTAGCGGTGGGAGTGTCCGGTTCGCGGCCATATACAAACCCCCGACTAAGACGCTACTACCACAAGACTTAGACGAGATCCCAGACTACAACAAACTGTTTTTGGCGGGCGATCTTAATTCAAAAAACACAATTTGAAACAGCTGACTAACCACCGGGAACGGACGAACATTAGCAGACCATGCAGACGCACACGACTACGTAGTTGTTGCCCCAGACGATCCCACATTCTATCCCTCAAACTATCTAGCAAGACCAGATATCATCGACGTGGCATTGACCAATATGGGTGTAACCACGGAGGATAT
>CABEEJ010011604.1:0-10545 GCA_901482245.1 Timema douglasi | reverse complement strand
TGTTGGCGTAGTGATATATTAGGGATTACTTCCAGTAACATTTCGAGCTGTCATTCAGGTAAACTTAGCTCGTGAATGCCTTATAAAGACACCAGCTTCAGCTCCACTCAACATCTGATCTTTACCAAAAAAGGCAAACATGTATGATTGCAAATAAAATTTCCTTAAAGTTCAATCAAGCCACCTTATAAACTACAGTATAACTCAAAAATATTGTAACAAATAGAATTGTAACTGGTATAAAACATGTACAAATAATATTTCCCTAATGAATGTTTATTTGAACCTACTTGTAGCACCAAACTATCCAACAACATGTGGTACTTTGTAGGAGCCATGGTTTTCTTTGACCAGCCAAAACTGGTCAATCACGGCACCAAGCTGAAAAACATAATAATACTTTAATCCAAAATGTGGAGATTTTAATTATATACAAAATATAGTTCTGGGGAGAACGAGAAAGAGGGTTAAATCAAAATATAAAATTTCTGCAACCTATCTTGCTGTCTCTCCAGGTTGTTTGAAATTACTTATACCAATGAAGGAGAGATGAGAAAGGTAGACTTTAAAGGAAATACACCCACATTTGTGTGCTAGGAAAGTGGGAAACCATTTAAATTAAATTAGCAGTTTCACTTGAGAATCATCAGGTAACTTAACAGATTTGTAAAATTAATACATCAAATTTAACATTAAAAAATAAAAATTTAATAGAGTTATTACACTACTTTTGACAGAAAAACTTATTCAATACTGTGGTCAATTTTGAATTATCCTCGATTGAAGTTATATTTAGTTATCGGGATTTGGGCCGAGAAATTTTAAAACTACCCTTTAGAATAGTCTTATTTAAAATATATTGATTTCTAAACTAATATGGCAAGACTTGTTAAAGCTATGATATTATTAAACCCCACTTGGGTGGCTGCATGGTCTAAGGCACCACTCTCGCAATGGACTAGACTACCAATGATGGGGATATTTAGTTTGAATTTGGCCGGGTGTGTTAAGGGTGGTTTTTCCTGAATGGTTTCCCCCTCTATCCATGCAAATACGGGTACACCTTCCTCATTCCTAACACACTATAGTAATTAGTACATAGGCGTACAACCGGAGCGAGTAATATGACCCGGAGCTAAAAAATATATTGCTTAAGGTAATAAAAATTAACATACATAATAAAATGAATAGGAAGGGGCATAGCATTTTTTTATCAAATCAAATAATAAAATTTTGAATTAATATCAATCAATTAATATAATTAATATATTTTTTATTACATTTTTTTTATGGAAATTACTTTTAATAGTTAATTTCTTTTGAAAATGGTGTTTTATATTTAAAAATTTGCATAGGAAAAAAATACTATAAAACAAAATGTTTGCCACCTCTTTAATTTGCTGTAAAAATGAAACTGCAAAATATTATCTAGGTTTAAAAGTTAATTTTCTTAATGCGCTCTCTAGATTTGACACGGCTTATACTCTACTCCCTTTCTGGCTCATCAACAAGACACACTGCACCCTCATAAATGGTTGACCTTGGCAAACTACTTCCTTTCCCCCCTTCCTCCCAGAAGAATATATCTGTCTTTCTCTAAATCTGTAAAGCTCTTTCATACATACATACATACATACATACATTAATAACTATACCTTGTCAATTGAAACATAATCCATGAATAGATGAGTCTGGTTGTGAACTGTGAGTCTGGAGTAGCCATAGTCATCGCTGCGTAAGGCCGACCAACTAGGCTGTTGCTTTTTGAACATGTCATGGTTTTCTTGGCAGCCCTGCTCATCAAAGGAGTAACAAATCATTACCAAGAACCCCCCACGGGGATTGCTGTTATCAAACATCATCAGTTAATTGCTAAGAAAATCAAATCTGGGAAATCACAATTTTAAAAACAATATGTTATATCTGGGAGGAGGTCAGGCGGTGTTTTATGATAAAATAACTGCACACAATTAGTAAAATTTAGTAAAACTGCCAAATTTCACTAAGTGGGACCTATTCTTATTTGTTTTTAACAGTTAATAATTTTTACAATTGTTGTGTTATGTTTTAGCATATGAACTTTATTAATCCAGATATTTAGTTTATTATTTACAACTTAGCATTTACCACAAATTAATTTTAAAATTCAAATCGGGATTTAATGCTGTATTTTTTTATGCTTGTAATATTCCTCTTATTATTTTTTAAATGCCCTTTAATTACTAAATTAACATCACATTATATTTTACTATTAATTTGTTTTACTTGTCTCGCTGCCTGGGGAATGATAACGATAATGTTTTATCTGCTGCCAGCTGGTCTGTTATTTCCTCTGGTAGTTTACAGAACTTTCAAGGGCAGAGGTCATTTAAACTTCCCGAGGCAGATGTTTTTAGTTGAGAGAACAGTTTTAATAATATTTTCTTCAATGTGTTATGAGCGTTGTATTTTTTTTATAAGACAAGTGACTATATTGAAGGCTTTGATTTGTCGAATAAGTGTTTGTATTAGGAATAATTAAGTAGAGGGAGTAGTGTATAGCATTTCTTTAACTCTTTAGATACACTCAATGTACTTTTAAAGTAGAACACAGGTCTGTGGGTCTAGCATATGACTATATTATTTTAAGATGTAGTACTTGCATAAAGCTTTTTAAGAAGACCACATATATTATGCATGGATGGTTGTACTTTATTCTGTAAGATTTATGATCAAAAATAAGTAAATAGTATACATTCGCATTTGAACAAAGGATAATATCTTACTATTTCAATAATAATGAACTTCTGCATACATGGCACAGAAGACATCTTCTAAGTTATAGTTTACAGTATGGAGCGCAATTGCCGGACTTACTGATTTAAGAGTAGAAGAGGCCAAAAATCAACAGCACGACAATTAACGCACATCTGTGGCATTAACCAACAACAATAACTCCTAGATGAAGAATCAGCAAAGTGTCAATTGGATCCTAAATGAGGGGAATCTCTTTGATTTGACAAGAGTGATTAAAATAAGGTCTTGGGCCTACAAGTGACTGGAATGTATTTCAGTGGGTTTTCAAAATTTCAGTATTTTGTTATGTATGGAAGAAGGATAGAAACAAGCAAATTGTGATTTCTACAATGAAAAGAGGAACACAGTTACCACTTTACATGGCTGCCACTCGAAGGAAATCAATTATTACCTCTAAGTTCCTCAGCCGTGGATTCATTCTATCAGAATTCATCCACAAAGGAGTGCTAAAGGAGTCTGCAGTCTTTCTCCTAAATCTCTCTTACTTTGTTCTCGTACTACCCATTAGAGCTACACTTTAATTTTCTTAAGAAAGACATTTGGAGCAACTAAAAAAAAATTTAGTTGCAAAACTTGATTGAAAGTCATTAATGTCAACTCTTGTAGGAATATATTTTATTTGGTTTTAATATATTGAAATAATGATCAAAATCTTCCAACAATACTTCCTTAAGGAGTACTTTATAATATTTTTTTTTACTAATTGTCTCACAGTTGTGGCAACAGGAGATATAATAGTGCATAAAATAATAAATTTAATGTATCATGTATCTTCTTGTAACTGACCCCAATAAATTATAACATTAATAAATGTTTTTAATAATTTTGAAAAAATCCATATAAGATATTAAACTATATATCGTATTGGCTCGAAAATAAGCCACCATTTTTTCTAAGAAACAGCTCTCATAAAACTTTAATGCGTCCTATAATCGCACTCTTAGATAATACACATTCAATTTTGTACCTATTGGATACGCATGTTGTTATATCTCTATATATTGAAGTTAATAGCCACCACTTTTTAAAAATAGATGAACCTTGATAGTTGGCAAAATTATTTAAAAATAGATGATTCAAGACAGTTAGCCAAGTTATTTAAAAATAGATGAAGAATGACTATCTTATTTGTGTGTACAATATTTGAGCCATAATGGCTGCCAAAATAAAATTAATTTCGTCAGCGCATTCTATCGGCAATATATCCTTTTGGTAAGGGGAGCTTAAATATTTCGAGTTAGATTTTGTTTCAGTATGTTGGTCAACATTTATTCTATTGTGAGAACAATAATTTAGTGTGCGTGATGAATAATTTTTCGTTCCTCTCAAGTGTCTCATTGTTAGCCTATTTTTTTTCACTGATTGCATTTTAAATATGCATAACTTACCTTTTTTTTCCAAGCGATTTAATTCTAAGTATGAATAACTTATTTTTTTATTTTCAAATGACATCATTTTAGGTAGAAATAGTGTGGTTTTTTCTCTAAAAGTGATTTTATACATATATAAGTAACAGAATTTTAAGTGTAGGTACCTACCGGTATATAATTTATTTTCAAATTATGAATGTGAAACCTAGGACGGGGGATTGGATGGTGATGATCAATTTTCTTTAAGAGGCAACCATTACCTCTTTGTCCATTGGCAGCAGTGTAAAGTGTGAAGTGTGTTCTTCTTTTCATTGTAAAGGCCATATTGTGTTTGTCCCCCTTTTATATGTTTATATCCACTTTTCCTATACCTTCTTCCAAATATAATATAGTTTTCAAATGACTTAATATACACTGATCATATTAAAGTAGGAATATTTATTTTTCTCTAAAAGGGGTTGAAGATTAAGGGTGCGGCCTATTTTGGGGCCAATGCGGTATTTGTAAACATGAGCGCACCAATACGGGTTGTACTGATGTCACTAACCACCTACTTTATCTAGCTTGAGTCTTGTTTCTAAATAGTTTTTAAACATAAAAATTTATTTTGATAAAAAAAAATATTGTTATAAATACAAATTTGTATAGTGAATTAATATATAAAAACATAAAAGAAAGCCACGAGCATATGTAACAAAAAAACAAAATTTTTACAATTCAGTTTATGTTGGAATGTTGGTATTCTTTGATGACGAGTTGCGGTTGTTTATTCTAGCCATCTTTGAGCATGCGGAGTGCATATCTTTAACAGACAATAGACAGTCAAGTCATGCCTGTTATAAGCTTGGGGCGTACCTCTGTAACTTCCCCACTTGTAATTTTATTGTGCTGACTGATGTTTGTTTTAATTGTGTTATCTTGTTTGTAAGTGAAACCGGGAATCTTTCTCTAACAGGTTATGCACCCAGGTTCCTGAGTGTCATGTAAAAGAGCAAGTTTAACATGAAAGATAAACAAACAAGCGATAGTGATAGTTCCGAGATCGACACCATGAACTCCGTGAAATTTATCAAGGATTGAACTTCTAGGCAAATACAATTATGATACCTGGAAACTGCAAATGCAGGCCGTGTTAATTAAAGCCGATTTATGGGAGTTAGTAAACGGTGGCACGTTAAAACCTGAATTTATGAACGATCGTACCAACTAAGCCAATGTGTGAGAATGGGTGTGAAATGATATGAAGGCGTGGTTGGACATAATTTTGTCTATATTTTTGAGTGAACTCAAGCAAGTGAAAAAATTGTGAGACATCGGATGAAATGTGGCAGAAATTGGAAGAGATATATCAATCCAAACGTCCGGCAAGAAAGGCAACCTTTTTGAAGCGGTTAACGCTACAGAAAATGGCAGACATGAGTGATGTGCTTGCGCATTTGAACAGTTTTTTCAACTCTGTAGACAAGTTGAAGAACATGGAGGTCACGAACAACCCAGACTTGTTGCCGATTTTATTACTCTACAACCTACCGCTAGTTTTGAGAACTTTCGGTGCACCATTGAATCGCATGACGAATTGCCGACTCGAGACGCGTTTCACATTAAAATCATATAAGAAATTGATGCTCATAATAACGATGTGCAGAATGCGTTGTCNGCGTTGTCAGGTGCCACAAAAAAAAAAGTGATTGCGAAAAACAGAGAGGTGTGCACATAATAAGATGTTTTAAGTGCCAAAAGCCTGGGCATAAGGGGAACGGGTGCCGAAGCAAGGACAAAAAGGAAAGTGCAAAATGTGTGGATAACGTATGTTTAAATGTTTTGGCATGCAAGTTGAACGATCTAAACTGGAAGTGGTGTCTGGGCAGCGGCGCGACAACGTACTTATGCAATTAGACAAAACTTTCTCGCGAAATGTATGACACCAGGCACGGTGTGCTAAACCTTGCGAAAAACATGACAGCTAACACAGCGGGCGTAGGCAAAGCACAGTTGGTAGCAAACGGACTCAGTGACAAAAGGAACATAATGATAGTCAATGCAATGTATGTACCCGACTTGAGAATTAACCTGTTGTCGGCCAATAAGATAACGAATCGTGGATTTGATGTTTGGTTTCAAAAAGACGGTGCCATTATACAAGACTCGGCCAGGAATACTGTACTAAATGCTGTCAGAGTCGATGATTTGTACTAGGTGTGTGAATTCAAACAGGGCACGTGCACTATCACTTCACTTTTGAAAGAAAACAAAGTTCCGTTCTATTTGTTACAGAGACACCTGCGTCACACTAATGCGAAGGACATTGTGGACAGCGTTTGTAAAGGTATCATGAAGGTAGTTGTGCTGGCGGATTCAGCAAGTAAGTTGAACTGTGACATTTGTATATGGGGGAAAATAACAAGGGCCCCATTTCCCTGCAAATCAAACCGTCCCGCAGACATCTTGGATGTGATACACCCTATAACCTGGGTCAAACGTGACTTATTAGTAATATAATAATAATAATAATAGTTATACTAATAATACCCATAAATAGACATAAAATGCTAACAATTAAAATAATTAATTAAAATAAAATTCCAATAATAGTTCAAGTTTTAAAAAATGCTAGAAAAAATAGAAATAAATGTATTTTTTTATTATGGTGAAAACTGTTAGGAATTAAAAGACAAAAGTAATAAAAAATATGTTTATTGTAAAAATTTAGACTGTGAAAAGAGACTGCAGCCCAACATATGCATATGGATAAGTGAAAAAAGTTCTTGTAACTTTTTCTAGCTATCACATAAGAAAATTTGGGTCCCATACTTTATACAATATTTTCAAGATTCTAGTACACCAATATATAGTCAACGGGATCGGTTTTTGAACTGAGCACACCCAATTTATTATTTTCGATTGCCAATTTTAATTCATTTTCTGTACTTTCAAAAATTAACTAGGGGTGGGAAAAGAAGTGCAAGCCAAACTTGGAAAATACAGAAGAATAGTACAATGCAAAGTCAAATACTAGTCTTGTTCAACCTAAACTTGTTTGGATTATAAATTTAGCCATATATATAGTAAAAGATACTTAAATAAAATAATTTGTAATAAATAAAATGATAGAATATTGGGAAAATGGTAGAGCACAAGTAAAAGTAAAAACACTGACACATGTTTACACACACATCAATATTTCGATCTTACTCAGGAAGTAGTAGTAGGTAGACTAAACAGGATGTTGTCTTCAGTGATGTCAACTTGATTGGTAAAGATGAAAACTTATCTGGTGGAGTTGAAATTCTCTGAATATTTCTTTATTACTCTGTGTGTTACACCCTCTCAGTTCTTTACCTCCTATCAATAGGCCACTAACGAAAATACGACAAGGATAAGAGGGAGTAAGCGAACATAATAATAATAAAGAGAAAATGGCATCAGCAAGAGTTAAATGTAAAGAGTAATTTAATTCATTCAAAAATAACACAGTAATTTAAGTGGTCTTTATTTATCTATTAGAACGAAGAAAAACATAGTTGATTACATTATTGCTAAAAAAATTAATTCCATTAGACCAGGTTAGCTTTATATCAATAAAGCTATGAAAACAATTAATAACCAAATCTATTCATGAAAAATGAAAAGCTAGATGAGCCTTTCTAAACTGTTACAAAAGCGTCTGAACATCTACAGACATTACCAAAACATATACTCTTCCAATGTAAAGTCAAACCTAATGTAAACTCACGCGGGACTACTTGAGTCTGCATCATTCTAATAAATAACAAAGTCTAACAATTGATACTAAGTTAAAGAACATTTAGAAATTTGCCAATTTAAAATATAAATATATGCAAAGAATAGCCAAATTTACGTTACAAAAAATATTGGAATGAATATAAATGATTTTAAATGTACAACAAAAGCTAGGATAATACGGATAGTCAATATATCCAGGAACAGCAAACATTGAGAATTTACAAACATCTTTAAGAAACAAGCCCTTAAGTGGCGACACGGAGCTGAAGTTACTTTTAGTTTGAAAATAGTATTAAATAATGCCCATACTTAATCTCGACTATTACGATATTAAATTTAATAGTTAAAGTTACATAATTCAAACTTGTACGAAAAACTATAAATATTTATATAGTATTATAGCTTTCCTTCACAAAGTCCATATTATAAGGAGTCGTCTCATGACAATATAAAATAATAACCACAGTCCATCCATCATGGCGACGATTTCAAAAGTACATTATAAATAAATATTACAGAGGTCCATCCTCAATGATGCCGAGTTCAATAGTCAGCTTACATCTTCCACACTTTCATAATATATATATAGGTCTTACTGCGTAGTTATGGTAGGGGGGAATAGTTCAAACTAAGTCGGTGACATAACATTTTGGGAGGATCACGCTGTTTTTCTCACGTCGGCCATCTTGCTTGTTGGTTGCTGATTGGTCATCCCGCTCCGTATAGAAGATACTCGGGTTTGTTGTCAAACTGCTTGGCTGCTGACGTCAGAGATCAGGTGATGGTTGCACAAACCACCCAAAAGAGGGCAGCCAAGTCCTTGTGCACTCTTCGCCAGGTGTGCGGGTAAAACGCCCATCAGATGCATCTAAGTCAGCCAGGTCGGAACATCGAGTGTTGATACATCAAGGCAAGGTTGCCCCGCTCCTCGATTTAGGACGTTTTGAAGTCAGCCAGGTTACTAGGTTGTGCAAGCCAGTTTATCCAGAGGCTACGTACATGAACAGTTTACACTGTAGAGAGTTGATAGTGAATTATATTGAAAGATATTGTTTGTATATTGATTGAAGTGATATGGAACTACAATAGTGAAGAATACTATTGTAGGTGATTTGAATTAATGTCGACGTTTCTCGGAGTGGGTAGTATGAATCGGACGATAGTCTATGCAGCATCGGTTTGGGTGGGGCTTCGATTGTACAATACAGCTCTTGTATTGTTACATGTGGATGGTAGATGGTGCTAGTGTAGCCTCTGGGTTGTAACTAACATATATTTAGGTTGGGATATTTCTAAGACTTTGTGATCCATTAATATGCCAATTCACATCTTCTTAACCGAGACATATTGCATTGTGTCTTGTTAAATGATTTTAACACCTTGACAGTGTAGCAGTCCTCAAAGTTGACTGTTGAAGTTACACTGTCAAAGAATTAAAATCATTTAACAAGACACAATGCAATATGTCTCAATTAAAAATATGTGAATTGGCATATTAATGGATCACAAAGTCTAGAACACCACCCAAACTAAATATTCATAGCATCAAAATATTAAAGTATGTGTAAATATGTGTTAATATTTTTACTTTATTTGTGCTCTACTATTTTCCTAATATTTTATCATTTTATCTATTACAATTTTTTTTTGCCCAATGCACTTTATTTAATACATATTAAATAAAAATAAAATCTTATTAAAGTTATATGTTCAAACGTAGCATTTAGCTTTTAGATAGTTCAAAAAGAAAATAATAAAACTTAATAAACCTTGAAAAAATGCCAGTCAGTGTGAATTACCAAAGGAAACTGAATTTTGTACACACGAGCTAACTTATAAGATAGGGGGCAATGAAAAAACTCAATTGAAAGTTGAAATGCTCATTTGGTTAAGAGTTTTGTGTCGCTTAACACTTGTTAAACATATTAATTTGCTTCAAATAATTTTGTAGATGCAAATGAAATTTTGGGTGTTGAAGTCGAAGCTAATAAGAGATGACCTTTGACTTTTAGAAACTTTGCGCAATTCTAAAACTGTCATTCCTGCGCACTTTTAAAAAAAATAGTTAACTAATAGTTTATTTTTGTTCCTGTAAATTATTGAATTGTTTTCTCTCCCTTTATTGACATATTTACTTACAGCAGAGCCAGTAGTTACATGAACGGGTGCTCCAGGGTTTCGATACGGCTCCTCGTAACTGCCATTGTACACCTTGTAGTTGTAGAGCGGCCACAGCCTCTCATAGGAGTGCTCATGAGCCCAGATCTCCAGATCCACACCATGCTGGTATAACAAGTCCTCCAAGCCAAACCTAACAACATCAGAGCACTTTCTATATGTGCCATACAATGATTTCAAACCAGTTATTGGAGGGTTCCCTTTGAAAAGTTAAATAGCACCAAATGTGAATTAGACAGCATTTTATGTTTTAGCTATTGGTAACTAATACCAAACCCCATGTAATGAGGATGTTGGAGTACATGAATTAGTAGAGGAAGCAAGACTGACATGGTATGGGCATGTAACGAGGATGTTGGAGTACATGAATAAGTAGAGGAAGCAAGACTGAGATGGTATGGACATGTAACGAGGATGTTGGAGTACATGAATTAGTAGAGGAAGCAAGACTGACATG
>CABEEJ010011603.1:0-10553 GCA_901482245.1 Timema douglasi | reverse complement strand
TCATCACAGCAATAACAGGGAATTAATCCGCGGTGAATCAATTGACACCCAAAGTAGGGTGATTGATCACATATTATTACAATTGATGCCCAAAAGCGCGGCGCATTTATTCCGCAACGTTACAAATAGGTTTGAAAATCAAAAGTTACTAATAAATAACAATAAAAGTAACATACAGAAAATGTTAAGAGAATTATAATTTAACAAAGGTGTAATTTACACTTAAAATTAAATGTTATTGGATTGAAAAAAAGGCGTCTGTTGTATAGCGTTGAACTAATACTATAGGATATAATATATATTAAAAGGGTATTTTCAATGATAGAGAATTTATTGTTACACTCTTTGGTGGACAGAGATGTTCTTCTTTTATTTATGTATGCCATTTAAATAATGCTCCTTGCTAGAATATGATACTTCTTACACTATGGCCCTGCAACAATGTATATTATTTTGTTTCCCATATATCCCGCGTTTTAGTAAATCTCTTTTTGTATAGGTAAAGAAGCAATTAAGTCTGTCTAGGGCATCATACTATTTATTTTATGTATGAAATGTTTATAGTGAGAACACAAACTATTGCATACTCAAATACTTGTTTGTTATTTCTATTAGATATGAGGAGGCAGAGAAGGAGTTTCACAAGATGAAACTAGCTATGAAAGATAAAGATGATCTTATAGAGAGAGAACGCGAAGAACTTAGGCACTTGGTGCAAGATCTCACAGACATGGTGAAACAACACAAAGCAAGGTGACGTTTTCTTTGATACTATCTGACTAGTCGAATGTTTGGGAAGGTAATAGTCGACCGTGTTTGTAGATTGGTTTTAAAAGATACAAATACATATTGTTTGTGTTCAGGATTGTGGAGTTGACCGAAATCAACAAGCAACAAGAAATTGTTTTGAAATCTCAGAGTCAGTCCCTCGACAGTAAGGTAAGATTAAATGATTTAAATAGAATCGGGCCTTATATTTATGAGGGCTTATTTCGTAATTTATTAATAATAGCAAATTATTTCACTAACAATAATTTATTAAAAAATATATATTCTGAGCTTTCCTAATCATCTTAGGCAAAAAAGTTTCCGACTAAAATAATATGCATTTCAACAAATACATGGAGTACGTAAACTCTGCTAAACTTCACACATGCTCTGTTAAAGGAAGAGCAGATGGAGATGAGTTACAGAGAAGTGGAGGCCCTTCAGAGAAAGTGCATGGAGCTTGAAGGTCAAGCCAGTGTCCTAAAGAAGAGCTTGGAGGAACTACAGATTATGAAGCAGGAAAGTGATTCGATATTTGAGGAGAAAGCGAGTAAGGAACGACGCAGCTTTGAGGAGAGACAGGCTGTCTTGGAAAGAAATGTACAGGACTGCAGGTAACTTTCTTAGGCTTGAAGATCTCATAAATATTTAATAGTATTGTATGCACAAAGTGACTTGAGGCCCTCTGCGAATAGTGGAATGTAGACCCCATAAAATAATGGTTAAGTAGTATAGAAGTATGATCGCATCACAAATTAGATTATATGAATCAGCTTACACAAAAACAGGCCCGTGGTATAGTGTATTTGGCTACGAATCTTGGGGTCCTGGGCTCAATTCCCAGCTGGTACCTTGTGTATCTTTCCCGAAAGGGGAATTATCTCAACAGTCACCAGGGTTTGGTTAATTAGGCTTAAGTCAGGTTTAAGTGTTTCCACACCCTCATGTTCACTATCATCATCATCTCGTCTCATCGGGACATGGAAAAAGCCTCACACGGAAAGGATGTATGATTAGTACATTGGTGAATCCCCTGGCCAACGGTACATTAGGACTGGCTAATCTTTCCACAAACTAGCCTATGTGTAATGTAGCTCAGACATGCATATGTATGTAGACTAAACAAAAATATTTTCTTCTAAATAAACCGAAAATGTAATCTTAGCTCTCGAGATACGGTATTTATTTTTAAAAAAGTTCATACATATTATTGACGTATTTGCTTGGGAATAAATGAATTATTCAAAGACAATACATATAATATATATTTTAGATAAAAGATAGTTTAAGTCTTATAACATAACTTTTCTTGTGTTTCTTGCTGCGAAGTCATCTATTATGCTAATGACGTATACTTTTCTCATTAGAAATGGTGATAAGTGCCATCAACTTTCTTGTGTCATAGTAGACCTCAAATATGTATTTATTAGCTTTAATTTGGGAAGGTAATTTCCGCTGAAGCTACAGGTACTGGCATGGTAATAATAGCACGACCACCTCGCTATTGGAGAAAATCTCCACAAGCTTCTTCTGGTGTATATCTTCGACTTGTGTGTGAATGAGAGAGAAAGATATAATATGGAAGGAATCATGGAAAGCCATTGGTAAAAGGAAAGGCACCAAAAACTGATAAGAGCCTGAGTATGTTTATCTTACCAATAAGAAGGATTGGCCAGCAGACTCAATAATGGAGGAATGGCTTTGGGGTTTTAATAACAAAATGAAACGGTAGAATAGAACGTAAATCTATTATTTTATGTTATTATATTTTGTTTTAATCTATTGAAAAAGTATTTATACTTGTATTATATATATATTTATTTTAATGATTTACACAAATAGGGACTTTGCTTTTTGGGACTCTTCTTGAGGACCCCCTGTGGACAAATCGTTCACATAGCTCAAGAACTGTAATTGTGCAGTGTGCATTGATAGATAACTAATGTTTCTAAGGTGACCTGGCGTTCTAGGGGTAAGGTGTCGGACTTCTGTGCTGGAGATCCAGGGTTCAATCCTCGGACCCAGCACAGATTTATCTTATTGCCAAAACCTCCCTTCACCTCTGACAAGACGTGTATTAATCACAACTTGTGAATGTGGAATGCCAGGTCTCCACCATGGTTCGGATTCCACGTTAAACTGTAGGTCCTACATTTCATCTCACAATCACCCACCATTACACATTAGCGTAAGTGCGTATAATTCGAACAGCTAGTAAGATGTGATAGTAATAATAATAATAATAATAATAATAATAATGTTTCTAAATATGCTATAATTGTGAATAGCGCTTGCTGTTCTAACTATAAACTATTCAAGTTCGATGGCGCCCACTTGAAAAGTTAATGGTACGACAAAATCGTACATACTTTCTCATATATCGATTCCGAATTTTCAAAAATTAATCATGAATCAACTAATCTTAATTTTATAATAAAAAATCATGATTTGTCTTTGAGGTATAATTACATAACATCCAAATATCAAGTTTGATCAAAATTCATAAATCATTTCGGCCTAAGCCCCAGGTAAAGACAGACATATAGAGGAATAGAACATAGACAAATAAACATACATACAGAGGGATAGAAGACAGACAAAGAGACAGACAGACAGGGGGATAGAAGTGAGACAAACAGACATACATACAGGGGGATAGAAGACAGACAAACAGACAGTCATACAGAGGGATAAAAAACAGATATACAGACATACATAAGAGTATAAAACAGCCAAAGAGACAGACATATAGGGGTATAGAAGACAGACATATAGGGGTATAGAAGACAGACATTCAGACAGGCATTCAAAGGGGTAGAAGACATACAGACATACAAACACACAGAGGGGTATAAAACAGTCAAACAGACATACATACAGCCATGAGGACGGAGATAATTGTTATACCCACTTTCTGAGTCCATGGGGATATAAAACATATAGATCAGCATTTCCCAAAAGGTGTTCCGCGGAACCCTGGGGTTCTGTGAAAGGGTCAAAGGGGTTCCGAGTTCCGTCCGAGAATTAACTAAAACTTTCGTATAAAACATTCATAATATAGCCGCGCTGTGCCGTCACGCCGCTGTAGGTATATATAGTATAAAACAGCAAGGGCAGAGCGGGATGGTGGAGGCGCCGCGCCGCGCCTGTTGAGACAGCGCATGCGCGGACGTTGCAGCCCCGCACCAGTCGAGTCAGTTATCGCGACAAGACTACGTTTTTACGAAGTCAACTTTACTTACGTATTTGGTGTAAAGAGAAGAGATTGCTGTGATAGTTATTCCTATTGTTTTAATCTGGAATTTTCAACGTCCGCAGGCAGGTTTTTGTTTATTCGTAGTAGAGCTGTACCGAACCAACCTCTTTACTTTTGTGAAATGAATAGTAGGTTTTAAAAATTATAGGCGGCTACAATAATGTTCCTTTTATAGAGTTTTATTTTTCGTTCTAACTAATTATTAATTTGATCAAAGTTATTCTAATTTATACCTAAATATGTAAAATGCAATTATACTAAAATTTTGACTCACTTGTGAGTATTTTTCCTATTTGTTATTTCAGTATATGATAATGGATAATTGACTCAAAACGGGGCCTCGCAAGTGGCAAAAGTGTTGTATCATTTTCACCAGCAGAGTCTACTGAAAATATTTCAGAAGAAGCTGTTTCTGAATTTTGTGTAAGAAAGTTATATTTATTATTATCAAAGTCAATCTGTTAATACAGTCTGGCCAATAACTGGTTAGATTACTCACCTTAAATGCATTAATTTCTTAATTTTGGTTTATTAATGTTTATTTAATTTAATGTCTTGGTTGTTTATTAATAATGGGTATTATTGTTGTTGTTGGTTATTATTAATGTTTGTTAATTTACTCCAGGCTACAGTAAATACGGAAGACTCTTGTCCTGGGTAAAACCGACAAAGTACACCAACCAACAAAAGGCCTGAACCTCAGGAGAGAACTGCTTCAAAAAAGAAAAAATATGACGAATCCTACTTGTCCTTCGGATTTATTCCTGTAGGAATTGCTGAAAATGCGGATGGACAATGCGTTATTTGCTAACAAAATTCTGTTTAATAGCTCTTTGGCACCTGCAAAGCTTAAACGACACCTTGAAACCAACCACCCGCAACTGAAGGATAAAAGCTTAAGTTGTTTTGAAAGACACAAAGAAGTAAATAAAACTTATGTGGCTGCTTTACACAGATATGTAAAAACAGATAATGAAAACGCAACAGAAGCATCATTCCTGCTAAGTTACAGAATTGCTCGTACTGGAAAACCACACACTATTACAGAAAATTTAACAAAACCATGTATGATAGAAGTCGTCAGCTGCGTACTTGGAGAAGACGCAGCGAAGAAAGTTGCAGCAGTCCAGTGTTCCAACAACATCATTTCTGATCTAGTCCATTAAGATTTCAGACCATATTGAAGATGAATTAATTTGTAGATTGAAAGACAGTGAGATGTTTGCAATACAACTTGATGAAAGTACAGGTGTCGCCAGGTTATCAATACTGCTTGTTTTCGTGAGATACCCCTTCGGAGGATCTATTGAAGAATATTTGTTACTCTGTGTACCTTTAGAAACCAACACAACTGGAGAAGAAATTTTTACAGACATTGATAGCTACATCAGTAAACACCAGCATATTGATTGGAAAAAATGTATTGACGTGTGCAGCGATAGAGCTGCAGTTATGACCGGTAAAATAAAAGGAACTGTAACAATAATAAAGAATGTTGCACCTAAATGTAGTAGCAGTCACTGCGTTTTAAATCGCCACGCCCTTGTCGCAAAGAAAATGCCATCCGACTTAAATAAAGTTCTCGATCAAGCCGTACAAATTGTCAATTACGTTAAATCATGCCCACTCCAGTCAAGGCTTTTTAAAAAAGTGTGTGAAGATGTAGGAAGTCAGCATCAATAACTTCTTCTACAAACAGAAGTGAGATGGCTTTCGAGGGGACAACTTTTATCCAGGTAATTTTAATTGCGCAACGAGCTTAAGATATTCTTCGCTGAACAACCTATTTCTGCATCCGTTAGTACGCTTGTTGAACTATTGCATGATGAGCATAAAATATCTTCACTTAAAAACCAACTTGGCTTCTGGATCGAATGTGTTGAACAAAAAAGTTACGAAAGTTTTACTCTTTTAAAGGGCTTTCTGGAATATAATGAGTTGCAAATAACCTCAGATGTGGAAAAAAACATACATGAACATTTGATTAACCTTAAAAAAATCCTTGAAAGAGTATTTCCNTTTGAATCAGAAGATTCTAATTTGAATTACTTTTGGATTGGACTTCAAGATTAATATCCTACATTCGTTGAGAAGGCTATTATGGTTCTACTTCCGTTTGTGATGACTTACCGATGCGAGACTGATTTTTCAGCTTACGTTTACACCAAAAACAAGTACAGAAACAGACCGGATGCAGCTCCAGATCTTCGCGTTAAATTGTCAGACATTAAGCCTAATTTTAGTGCTATTATAAGTAAATATGTAAAAAAATGTAATTCTTCACATTACATAGTTACATTGTTTTTTTGGTACAATAAATGTTTTATAATACTTATAATAATTATTTTTTATTTATAAATATTCTTTCTTTTTCATGTCAAACATGAAAATATTCAAACTATACTACAAGGTACAATCACTTTTGTTATTATCAAAATGGGGTTCCGCCAAAAAAAAAAGTATGATCAGTTAGGGTTCCGTGTCAAAAAAAAATGGGAACCTCAGATCTAGATCCCTCATATATTTAAATTGACCAGAAATGTATGAAATTTGTGATATCACTAATCTATTAATAGTTTAGACGGAGTTTTTTTACTGCCCTAATTAATTTATTGTACTTGATTTTTATGTATATAATTTAGTCAAATATTTATTTCAAATTTGATTTGAATCATTTTTACTATACAATTGAGATTAGGTTCGAAACATTTACATACTAAAATACTAGATTCGGCATTGAATAGATTTGGTGAGCTATTGGAAGCGTCTCGATTTCAAATTGAAAATCTTTGGATTTTCGTAGTCCTAAATATGATATTATAAAAATAGCTAAATGGTACAAATTATGTATCATGCATCCTCAAATTCCACGTCTTAAAGATTAAACTTGTAAGTATGTTGAAATTATGCTTTGTAAAAAAATTCTATCTAGATTAATGTTTATAAAACATGGGATATTTAGTTATATAAATTCAAGGTCTAATTCTATTAATTAGTTCAAGTAGCCCTTAAAATTTCCAGGACGAGATTTAAAATATTTTATTGCATAGCTTTCAATACAATGAGAACTTTTTTTTCTTCTAAAAATAATAATTGAACATTAATAAACTTTTTTGTAAGTTGATTTAGGGAAAATAGACTGTCTTGATAATAAAACTGAAGAGTGCCTGAGTACATATTTTAATTTTGAAACCTAAATCTATCACAAAATATTAATATAAACATTAATGTAGTGATTTTTCTGGCTTGAGTAAAATCTTGTTGCTAATATCCTGGTTTATTGGATGTGGGATACTTTATAAACTCACTTATCTCAGTACACGACTTAAATACCAACTCAACTTTAGAAAAGACGCAGCACCCTAATGACCCGGCTGTTAATTAATAAACCCCTAACCTGCTTCGGTGCCCGCTTGGTCTAACGCTTTACTATTGCAGTAGATCAGACTGCCGATGACGGGGAGATCGAGGTCCGAATCTCAGTCGGGTGTACTGAGGTTTTTCCTAAACTGGTTTTCCACTCTCCCTCCACGTAAATGCGGGTGAATTTCCTCTAATTATAACCTTCATAATCCCTAAAACCATCAACTTAATTAGTAAACAAGCTTATAACCCGAACGGGTAGTAAGATGCGGTGCTGAAAAGAACCTCAGTTTTATAAATGATGAATTTTGCCGAGAATCTATCTTAGGACCCTTAACTCGATAGACCGACCCTACCGATGGAGCTAAGGTGTCGGATATACACCTCTAGGCAGAGACGTTATATTTGTGTGAGCTGTAAGATCGATACTTTACTAATATCGATATTTTTCTTTCGATACCACATCCCTAGCTGTGAGACGGGATCAGTATCAACCACAATCCCTCTACCCCCTCTCTGGGATCGTGTTAGGACATTTGTTGCCTCTAGAAGTAATTTGAAGAGGCTATTCCTGCCAAAACACAAACACAAGATTCCTAACAGAGCAAACCATAGAACCACATAACATAAAATATAATTCCAATGGGTAGAAACCCGCCTAGGTGGCCACGTGATTTAATGCGCCACTTTCACAGTAGGCTAGACTCAGATGACGGGGAGATTGAGGTTCGAATCTTTGTCGAGTTTACTGAGATTTTATTTTCCAATATGTTTATCCACTTTCTTCACTCAAATGCGGGTACACTTCCTATAATTATAATCTTTGTAATCTCTAAAATAAGTATCGTAGCTGGTACATAAACTTGTAGCCTGAACGGATAGTAAGACTCCTTGCTAAAATAAATAATAATAACAAAATTGGAAGAACTTTTTAAAAATAAATATTTTTTTGCTTTGATAATACTTAACTATACTATTATGTTTATCTTATAGGTATTTATAAAATATATTTAAAGCTAAAGGAAGATCACAAGACTTTAAATATGAACACCTGAGAGTAGATTTAGTAACCTAGATGTCAGATGAGGCTCTTACTATAACAATTTGACTGTAGCTACCTCTTTGAGACAATGAAAGGGAGGAGTGGGGCTTATACCAACTAGACTTTTCACATATATTTGTTCTCATCATATTCAGATAAGTGTAATTTTGTGGTAGCACGTGTACACACACACACACACAGGGTGTTTGGAAACTCATAGCAGCCAAACTGCACATATAGCTTTTTTGAACCAAAAGTAATACAAAATCCCTATACACGTACATTTGGAAGGGCTAGGGAGAATGGGGGATCCATCTTTACGTATACAATTATTATTATTATTAGCACCACGTCTTACTACCCGTTCGGGTTATACGCATACGCATATAAAACCCTTAATGGTTAAATTTATGGTACAATGTTCTAGCGGTCCACTCTACCCCCAGTAAAAAATAGATTTCTACGCCCTTGTCTACATAGGTCTACTATAATGAACACAAGCATACACTAAATATAATATTATTAAACAAAATGAACCGAGTTTATGAATATTAAATGTTATAAGATATTTATCAGAGTAGAGCCAAACTTTAAATATTTCTTTCATACAAAGCTAGTAGGCCTACCTTGTTCGTCAATTCATATACACTTAGGGGGAAGGGGCTTTCCCTAGTAAACCTCCCCTCCTCCACCCCACTTGGTTGCACCCCCGCCCTCAGAGAAGTGTAATTCTTGTTTGGTGTTTGTCAGACGTTCCTTGGAAGCGGAGAAAGACAAGTTGCTGATCAAAGACAAGATAATCGACGATCAGACTGGGACCATCAAACAATTGAAGAGCGCGGTGCAAGACAAGAGTGAAGAGGTCCGGAAGGTCATCAGGGATAAGGAGCAGGTGGAGAGAGAGTTGAATCAGGAGAAGCAGTATCGTCTGAAGCTCGCGGGCGAGGTGTCGGTAAGAAATCACAATATTAACCGATTTTTTAATCAATTTTTGAGTTTCTACAAACTGAAATGTGTGATATTTTAATTCAAGTTTAATGGGTGGGCACTCGGATTAAACGTCAAGTTCAGCTGTTTGGTTTATCCGTGACGAGGACACTGGAGCCTAAATTCCAGTAGGGTCCATTAAGGATTTTATCCTAAATGGTTGCCCAATTTCCCTCCACGCGAACGAGAGTATTCGTCCTATAAATTTTACCGTCCTGCCCCAAAAACAATTATTATGATTATTTTCGGAAAGCAAGGCACAACTTAAAAAATGTGTTTTTTTGTATTTAATTTTATTTTTAGACAATGTCAATACTATTGCTTCCATTTAGCCGCTCCTACTCAATTCTGATCTCACCGCCAAGTGGTTTACTCCGGGGGCTGAGTAACCTGGTGGAGGGTGAGTTGAACCCCAGGAGAAAGATAGGAGACTGGGCAGTGGCCAGGTTCAAAACCAACAAAATTGGAACAGGGTCTGGCCAGTTGACTGGGAGTGAGAGGGTTGATAGACTAGCCAACAAGCTTGGAACTGGGTCTGGCCAGTTGACTGGGAGTGAGAGGGTTGATAGACTAGCCAACAAGCTTGGAACAGGGTCTGACCTTGATAACTAGCCAACAAGCTTGGAACTGGGTCTGGCCAGTTGTCTGGGAGTGAGAGGGTTGATAGACTAGCCAATAATCTTGGAACTGGGTCTGGCCAGTTGACTGGGAGTGAGAGGGTCGATAGACTAGCCAACAAGCTTGGAACTGGGTCTGGCTAGTTGGCTGGGAGTGAGAGGGTTGATAGACTAGCCAACAAGCTTGGAACTGGGTCTGTCCAGTTGGCTGGGAGTGAGGGGGTTGATAGACTAGCCAACAAGCTTGGAACTGGGTCTGGCCAGTTGGCTGGGAGTGAGAGGGTTGATAGACTAGCCAACTAGCTTGGAACTAGGTCTGGCCAGTAGACTGGGAGTGAAAGGGTTGATAGACTAGCCAACAAGCTTGGAACTGGGTCTGGCCAGTTGGCTGGGAGTTAGAGTGTTGATAGACTAGTCAACAAGCTTGGAACTGGGTCTGGCCAGTTGACTGGGAGTGAGGGGGTTGATAGACTAGCCAACAAGCTTGGAACAGGGTCTGGCCAGTTGGCTGTGAGTGAGA
>CABEEJ010011602.1:0-10556 GCA_901482245.1 Timema douglasi | reverse complement strand
AATGCCTCCATAATTATATTTATAATATCTATTAGGTGTCTGGAAAAATGAAAATTTCCTCTGGAAAACCTGGAAAACACAGGGAAATAAGAAAATAGTGGCAACCCTGATGTAGCATATGCTCTTCAGTATTTGACGTTGCCAAAATGGGGGTGTCTGCTTTAACAAGTCACATGAATGGGAAAAAACATTGTAGTCCTGCATGTAAAAATAACCTTAGGAATTCCCTATTTTCTCGGTGCTACACAACCAGAGCAATCTTCGAGTTCTGCGGCTCCTGATTCAGAACCACTACCACAAGGACAGCAGACAGTGAGCTCCTTCTCAACTGGACAGTTGGGCCTTGAAAGAATGCAGCCGTCATTATTCATACAAACCATGCGAAGATATCGGACTATTATTTAAAAAAGGGTTTTTCGACAGTGGAATTGCAAAAAGTTGTTCATTGTGAGAGACAAAATGTGCATATATGTGTTGTTTTGGCATAGCTCCTTATTTTCAGTCTGCACTCACGGAGAAGCTAAAGAAACAAGATTCATGTTTTGTTATTCGATGAAAGCTTCAACAGAAAGCTCAGGAGAAGCAGTTAGATTTCCATATTCACCACTGGGAAGCAGTTAGATTACCATACTCGCCACTGGGAAGCAGATAAAGGGCAGTCTTGTCACATCCATTCAGATCTCCTGGGCCATGCTACTGCAGAAAATATGTTCACTTCCTTTGAAAAGTTGATTTCTGAAACAGTTTCTACTGCAACTATCAATGGATGGTCCAAATGTCAACTGGAAATTTTATGACCTGGTGTGTGATCAATTGATTTTACATGTAAAATGTTGCCAACATCAAGTATTAAATTTATTTGTTTCTTTCAGTGTTTAAAAACTATATGGAAAATGTAACAGATTCATCAGCACAAAGTAAAATACACACACTTGTAATGTGTGGCTAGTCGCAACTTTAGAAGTGATAACCATTGAGTCTAGAGCCCTATCCTCGACTAACGGTCATTAACTATGGAGGAAGATGCCTACATTTATAAGAAACATAAAAAAAATCTAGTAACAAAGACCGATCTCTTGGCTTAAATCTAAGGTGTTATACAAAAAGAGCATAATTTTTACTTGCTCGCCTCTAGAAAATAACACGGAAGCTATCCCGAAGCAGTCTATAGGGACCTTGTAAGAAGGATGTGCCCTAAGGGTTCCACTTACTGTGATGAGTATATTAACACTGATTATACCCTCGACATAGTCGGATTCTTTCAGTACTAAATCCACCCTTAGGGTGACAGCTACTTCAATTCGAGCTTTGAAAAGACATCAATGTCTGATGGCTAATGCTTCATACCCACTGGATGAACATTGCCCACGGATACACAACTTGTATCCAGCCACATCTCGTAAACCCTCTCCGTGATGCATAAGCATACCAGAGCTGGTGTTGCTGCCGCTTCTATTACAATTAAATATTGGCACAAGCTGTCCACACTGAGCTATGTTTACCGTTGTAGGTGGGAGACAGAGATACCGGTGACCTTCTTTGATCCTGTGTATCCAGACACACACACATCGGCTTACTTTACATAGTTAACATAAATAAATCCTTCAAAAATAAACATGGAACAATTATATCCCAGTGCGAGCGAGCGTCTACCCCTACTTTCTCCTTAACTCGGAACGTCTGATCACAAAACATACTTTTGACTAATATTTGCGTTGAATTGACATAACATAACTGAAGGCTAACTTCAACAACACTAGACTTAGATTTAACACCCCATAGCAGAAATTGTGTGCAAGTGGGTGACCAGAATGTTCTTAATGTTTGTTCACGCTAAGTTAGCGCTTCTCTGCACCCTCTCCCAAGTTAGCGCTGCGGCTGCTTCGAAAATAACTTTTGAGAGAAAAGTGACTTGAGTTATTTTCAACCAATATTGTAGCTCAAAAAGGAAAAAAATATTCCTTTGTTTACATTTAAATGTTTTTTTAAAATGTGATTTTTTTTACCTGTTTTATACATTTTTTATGTATGTTTTCTTTGATCTGAAAGCTGGTGTCTTACTATATATAACTAAGTCTGGAAAATTTTGTAATTATTTAATCCCGGCTGATTTAACGTAAATTGAACGTGTTTTGTCAGAAGTCTGTAAAAATTCCTATCCACTGATACCTTATTCATCGTTGTAGGCTTTGTATTAGAGAAATAGGGATTTTGACAACAGAAGTAATATATAGGATAAGTAAAACAAAGTTAAATAAAATGTGTTCCTCCCTGATCTCCATTAAAGCTAAGGTTGGTCACTAGTTTCAGAATGTTTGAAACAAGCAAGGTAACATATTGTTCATATTGTTTGGTTTCCTCCCTTGTCAAGTGTTCTGAGAGAATGAAACATTACCTCTGTATCGAGATGCTCCTCTCGCCCTTTCTAATACCATATAGAGCATGTGCTATCTAAAAACATTGCTATGATATGTTATGTTGTTTTCAGGCTGACTCCCAAGATCGGCTTCCCGTGGTCAGAGATCCGCAATATTTCATTCAATGACCGTAAGTTCATCATAAAGCCCATCGACAAGAAGGCGCCTGACTTTGTCTTCTTTGCGCCCCGTGTACGCATCAACAAGCGCATCTTGGCGCTCTGTATGGGCAACCATGAGCTGTACATGCGCAGACGCAAGCCTGACACCATCGACGTCCAGCAGATGAAGGCTCAGGCGCGAGAAGAGAAGGTTGCCAAGCAGCAACAAAGGTTAGATCCTATCACCTTTCCTCGTCAAACTAAAAACAGGCCAATATTACTCGCCTGGTGTGTTGTGTTGGGTCTGTCATAGGTAGACCTCCAGGTAAGCCAGTGGTAAGCTGTGGTCTGCTGTGGTCGCTGTCGGACTCGGCCTCTTGTCTCTCATTGGTAGCGCTCACGCTGTGGAGTCAGTACATCTCTCTCTATTCTCTTTATTTCTGTCACTCACACTTCTCATTCAGATTATTTCATGGCATTTCATTTCATGAAATCTATATTTACATAGATTTGTCAATCCAAATTACATATTGGTCCTAAATAATACAAAGTATAAAATATTGTTATAATATCAGTTTTTATTTTGAAGTCGTGAGTCAACAGCTGACTCCACAGTCCTGATTGCATCAGATATATTTTCAAACTCCTCGGTTTGCGACTAGTTACTTGGTATCCAGGATGAGAAGAAAGGTAACCTTCTATATCACACGTGTTTTAGTATATAGAATAATCAAGAGAATATCACTCTTATTTAGCAACTGGCCACACATTTAGGCCTACATTAAGTTTGTTTTTAATCTATCAGATTTAATAAAGCTCTTGAGTACCTCTAGAATGCCAAGTGTGACATCTTTGAACTAATTATTTTTCCAAAACCAGTGTAAACAATTATGAAAAAAGTTACACTTTGAATATTTTATTTTCATTTAGTATACATTTGATTAATATTTAACACACTTCCACAAGTTTTGTTTGGGAAGGCCTACTTGAATATACCTAGTTAGTGTTATTACACCCTTAGATATAACTTATGAAATGGTTACAAACATTGACCTAATTACAATATCTAATCACTAAAAGTGTTTGGCGGCCCAAACTCTGGGGGTAGGATAATCTTGTGGCGGATGTGTGATGATTGGTGTTTTGTTCCAGAGAGAAGCTGCAACTGGAGATTGCAGCCCGAGAGCGCGCAGAGAAGAAGCAGCAGGAATATGAGGAGCGTCTGCGCACCATGGCAGAGGAAATGGAGAAGAGACAACAGGACCTGAATAACGCTCAGGACATGATCCGACGCTTGGAGGAACAACTCCGCCAGCTACAAGCTGCCAAGGAGGATCTGGAGGCTCGACAGAACGAGTTGCAGGCAAGTGATTGTTTACAGCCTGTGGCAGGATAAGTTTAGTACCTCTAGCCTCTCACTTGCACACTTTTTATCCCAGCATTCTCTTTCATACCCATGCCATCTCAGTATTGAAAACTTTAAATATTATAAAAATAACCGATGAGAATATAACATCTAGCGTCATTAGGATAAAATATGTCATCAATGTAAAATATGGAAAAATTGATTTTTTAACTTTTCTCTAGAAAACCTAGAAAAGTTCTAATAACTGTTATATAGCCACCCTGTACAATGGAAAGGACTCAGCTCACACTTAACATGACATTGCTGCCACTGGACAAAATCTCGCCCATTCCAGCCTATAAAAGTGATTATTAGGACAAAGCACTGTCAATCTTGGCTACAAACACCACTTTTGATCTAAACAACTAAACTAAAACATTGGGGGTGTGCAATTAACATAATCAGCTTTTTACTTTGGTTCAGAAAATATTCCAGCTTGAACAATACTTGCTTTGCCAATAAAAGTGTAACACATAGCATCGGTCAGCCATTTGACGAGTCCAGTAGGCTACCCGCAGCCATAGCTGGAGTAAGAGTTGCTCAGGTATCAAGTTTCACTCGAGTGGGCATAGCACGTGAGCGCTTGGTTTCTCTCATTCAAGTAGAGCATAATCATTTTAAAATGTCATCATACAACATTTCCGCCTCTGCGGGTTGTCTGGCACATCCTCTTCCATTCCTGTCGATCTTTCCAAACCTCTCCAGTCCACTGCTCTTCCATTCCTGTCAATCTCTCCAAACCTCTCCAGTCCACTGCTCTTCCATTCCTGTCGATCTCTCCAAACCTCTCCAGTCCACTGCTGCGCTTGGTCCAAGGTCTTCCAATAAGTCTAAGAGCTTTCTTAGCATTCTGTTCTTCTCCATTCTCATCACATGAGCTAACCACAGTGTGTCTTATCATGATATATCTTTTGAAGCATCCCTAATTTCGTTCCTCATCTTGTCTCTTGTTACATTCCCACTGCCTCTCAGGAACCTCATGTCTGCTGCCTGCGATCTTCTTGAATCTCTCTTCGGTCATGTCCACATTTCAGAGCCGTGATATTATGCCTTACATTACAAAAGTTTTGGCCTCTTCTCCTATATTCCATCACCAGATTATATCCTAGTAGCCACACGGTAGAATTGTCCTATTTCCTCTTGGAGCTTGCTATCTTCAGTAATCTTACCTCCCAGATAGAGTTCCTTTCCAATGATTGTTACTTTATTTTCTGCGTTTGTGTTTCTAGTCACCTTCATCTTGTTACTCTTTTTCACATTCTTGTCCAATCCATATTGTTCCATCGCTCCTGCCCATTTAGCTAATTCTCTCGAGCTGTCTTTTGACTCCTCCCAGGCCATGCCATTGTCCGGGTATGCCACCCCCTCCAGTGACCCTGGTATCTTTACCATATTCCCATCTTTCTCAGTATCAACTGTACATCTTAGTTGCTGTTTCTTTTATTCTTGGCTTCACTTTTTGTAATAGTAAATTTTCACACACATTAATATAAATGAATTATTTAAAATTATAAAAATATTGGATAGTTAAATTATATTTAATATAAACACCTATAATTAAATAAATCAATAGGTATGTAATTATATATATATATTACTAATAGGTTATTGTATTAAATAAATAAACATGAACCCCCATTTTATCAGTTCAAACGAAAAATAAAATGGGGATTCATATATTACTAATGTTAAATTTTGTTCATGTATCATTAGGATGATTTATTTATATTAATATATAATTAAATTATTATATAGGACATTAATTTAAAACTAGGTTTAATTAAGTTTATTTGCCCGAAATAATCATAAATTAAGATCTTTAGTAAGTAGGTGCAATACAATATACTCCTAAATAAAATTGACTACATATGTAATCCCCCTGTAATTTTCCCATTTTGACTTGTTCCCTTTTCATATATGGGCACAGTACCCTCTTTCCTCCAATCTTGTGATATTAGACTGAAGAAAGATATCACCTTCCCACATTGGATTCTTTCCCTTGGTGGGCTTTCCTCATCAAATTTACTCTTAATCGTTAAGACTTTTTACTTTTTCTTTAATATCAATTTCCATTATTTAAAAAATTCTTAGCCAAACCTCATTTTTAAATATTGTACCAAAGTAAACTCAAAACAGGCAAAAGGATATGTTCACAAACTAGGTGTAAGTCTGTGTTGAACCAGAGGAAATATCTAGCATCAAAGGAGGACAAGTGCTGCCATAGTTGACCGTGTATATTGTGTGTTCAGGCCATGATGGAACGTCTGGAGGAAAGCAAGAACATGGAGGCAGTGGAGCGAGCCAAGCTGGAGGAGGAGATCTTGGCCAAACAGGATGAGGTCACGAGGATCCAAACCGTGGTCAACGAGAAGGATGAGCAGACACGCAAACTGCAGGTCAGTAGTCGTTCCAAACTATTGGGTCTTATAAGTGTTGTTAGAATGAGTTAAGTTATTAAAAAATACATGTGCAATAAACAGATTAGGCCTAGTTATTCTTTGATGAATTTTAAATATCATTGAAGGAATATAATTTATTTTAATAAGAAAGATAAAATAAAAATACAAACAGATATTTTTAATAAAAGCTAAAACATGACTAACAATTAAACATACATTGGAAATAGTGAACTCAATAATGCCTTTATTATTTTATTATATATCCATTATCTATCTTCACGTGGAAAACAAATATATTCAATTCTTGCGATATATCGATTTCTGAGAGTACATTCTATTTAAAACACAAACATATTTTCGACTCCAATATGTCCCTTCACATTTTATTAGGCAGGACTAGGTTTGATTATTTCTACAATTACTTCAATAACATATTAAAAATAATAAGCTCTTAGTTAAAATCAATTTAAAAACAAATAATGGATTAGCAAGTTGTTATTTGATTCTTAAAACTTGATAGCTCTTACTTAGTGATCAAATAATCTGAATCGATGCCAAACAAACAATCAATATACGATACGTAGGCCGGTAGAGATAAATAAACAGTTTTATCGCTGTCTGACTTGACAGTATTTATTTTTCATGAAACCCAACAAAATAACTTAAGGATTGTATGCAATATATTGGGGTTCTTGATATTTATGACCAGTTGGGTAGTAAGAATTAAGTGTATTTTAATTTTAATCATCCCTCTGGCGAGTAAACATAATATACGTCATGGTGGCTGACTGTGTATGAGTAAGATGTTCTTATTTCTGTTAAAAAAAGCTGTAATTTTTTTTTTCATTGTCATCAAAAGATGACTCTTAAACCTAAAAAATAAAATCTGTGAAACAGATAGTTTGATGTTTTGGTAATCCTCGCTCAACATCAGTATTTCCATGGGATATATAATAAAATAATAAAGGCATTATTGAGTTCACTATTTCCAATGTATGTTTAATTGTTAAGCATGTAGTTTTAGTCTTCATTAAAAATATCTGTAATGAGTCTGGATGGTTTAATTTGGCTGGATTTTAGCCTGTATTTTGCGAGGGGTGGTTGGGGTTGATTAAAATTGAAAGTATTTTTTAAATGAATCTTAATTCAGTTTAGACCTATATGGTGTAATATAGCTCTATTTGTAAAATTAAAATTTAAAATGATTTGCTAGAATTTAGATTTGAGAAATAGTGGATTCGACCCATTTCTAGTAGCTTGTATATTGGTTTCAGAAACCATGTTATATTGAAAGTTTGACCAATTCTTCAAACTTAATTACATTTGTTTAAATGACAAACTTTGTGTAGTTTCCATATGTTCAAACGATAATTTAGGTTATGGGCTTGTAGGAAGTACAGTATCTACTAAACCCTGATTTTAGAAAGAATTCCAATCTGTAATGCTTTATTTCTTCCTGGAATTCTATCATATATAAGTATTTTAGTAGGATGAACGATCATTTAAAACAAAAGTAGAAATTCCCTTCTGTAAGGTCTTTTATCCCACCTAAACACTACTATAGGGTAGGATTATAGTAAGAGATAAAGCCTCCCAAACCAGCTTCCTTCAAAAATCATAGTTTATATTATCAACTTATTTAAAGTAAAACCTCACCAGTTTCAAACTTTGTTATGTTCTTCAAAGCTTTCGCCAGCAAATTTATTTCACTTACTAATCACACATTGATGTATCTCATATATTTAAATTAATGAACGCTGTCAAAATGCCACTTTGCCTCGTATGGGTGTAAGAGAGAAAGAGATAACCGAAAGTTTCCTTCTCTCTTACTCAATGTGGCATGTAGAGGACAGATTGTAAATAACACCCAGATAATTTACGTGTCTTTATACAAATAAGTTTGTTGAAGATGAGTTTTGTTAAAATTTTAACATTATTTTGCATTAAAAATATATTTTCCTGGATTATATCTAATGTGGTTACATTATATAATGGCGCTCAGTTATTTTGTAGAGTTACAAATAAATGACTCAAGTTTTGGATGTCCAGGTGCTTAATGGCAGTTAATTAGGGCTGGTTGAAATTGGTAAATTAAATACAAACATGACTTTGATGGTCGGTCCTGAGCTTTACCTTTTTTAATAGATTTTTTCTAAAAAAATCCTGGGGGATATTTTTTCCCGCTCTAATTTCAGGAACAACCACTTTCCCAAATTTGTCCTTGATGTTGGGATCCCGCAAGCCCTAGTTTAAACGTTTATTCAACAAACCTACTACTTTTATGAAAAGTATAAAAGTGCAAAAATCACATAATTCATAATTTTTGAGTATTGTTATGGTACATTTTGGTGATATTGAAAGAAAAAAAACCTAAATTGGCATCGTTACCGTTGGTATCGGCAATATCAGCCGAGCCCTTATTAATTATGAGCTAAAAGAGACTGAGTGAGAATTGAGAAATAGGGTCATTTGTTGTTCCACAGTCCAGGCTAGTAAACATCTAATAGCAGCACGAGGGAAGATGGCAAGAAAGTTGTTTCTTTCAATACCAGAGTGTGAGTACCAATATCAGCAAACATATCGAGTAAAATAATTCTAGTGTCAAGAGGAAATGAAAATATTGGTATTTTTTTCACATGCTATGCCCAACTATGCCTATAGGAACAGAATTGATAAATGACATATGAAACATTTCCCATTCTACATGCTTTGTGGAAATATTAGCTCATTAAAACCTCAAGTTTATCAACTTTATTTGGTTAGTTTTAGATTATTTTTTTATTGGAGTGTTGTAGTTATTTTAAACCCGTTGTTTCTGTAACAATGTATATAACTTGGCTGTGCTGTTGCAGGAAGAAGTGGAGGTCGCTCGCCAGAAAGAGGAGGAGGTGAAACTGGCTCTCCTGGCAGCCACGACTACCCCCCAACACCACCACGTGGAGGAGAATGAGCACGACGAGGATGACGAGATGGTGAACGGAGATGTGAGCAGAGACCTTGCCACTGACGATAACATCATCGATCCTGTGGAGGAAAGGAGGACTCTGGCCGAGAGGAACGAGCGTCTGCACGACCAGCTCAAGGTAATAATTGCCTGCTATTTATAACTAGGAATAAAATGTCCACACTCGTAAATCTTTTACCACATCGATAAGTTATCCATAATTTTACTTAAAATAATTTCAGAACCTGACCATTTCCAATGTACTCCCAATTTAAATGTTCAATCTATTTCTTTTTATTGAATGTAAAGGGTCAATCACAAATAACCAGAATAGTCTTGGAAACCCCCATTTCACCATTTATTACTCATAAAGATAAAATATGCAGTAATTTTGTTATTTGGAATATTCCATCCATGTTCCATATATTTAATTTCTTTCCTCCCCTGAAAGATTATTTTGACTTATGTCTCCCTCTCCTCATCCTATTTCTTCAGAGTTCCATTTTGAAATTTTAAATGTTCGCACTATAATGTTTGTTTGGAATATACCCTAACCTTGCTTGCCAAATTTTAATTTTCTACCGCACCTAAAAGTGAGTACCCCCTTCCTTAATACCCCTGTGTCCCATTTAAAATGTTAGTCCTTCCACTACATTGAAAACAAAGGACACCTTTCCTTCCCAAGTTTCCCAGAATTCCATTCAAAATTTAGAAATTTTGGATTATTTTGGTTATTTAGCGTGATCCCTTTACTTCAATTACTGATTTCACTTTCATAGCGCACAATGGGAAGTAGTTTGTTCTAATAGTTTCGGGGGCTTGAAACCTTTGACACCACACACATTTGTATAACTTATGTTCAGAAAATTTTAATTTTAATACTTAATCGGTTATCTCAAGTTGCCCTACCCGAATTCAAGATTGATTAAGGTTAATATCTATTTTCATTTTGTATTTTCTATTATCATAGTATATTTACTCGTTAATTTATATTTTGTTTCTAAGATCGTATTTGGGACTTGAAGCTAAATTGGAGATTAAGATTTGTAAAGTAGTGGATTCAACCACTTTCTCCTCTCACTTGCACACTTTGTTATCTGCTCCATCCATCTCTTTCTTGGCCTCACTTGTGGTCTTTTTCCTACATACTTAATTGCCAAATTTTTTTTTTGCATCTTCTCTTTTTTCCATTTTCATTAAATGCCTCCATATCAGGTCTCCTACACACCTATAGAACAACTCTCCATAGCAGGTCTCTCACACACCTATAGAACAACTCTCCATATCAGG
>CABEEJ010011601.1:0-10557 GCA_901482245.1 Timema douglasi | reverse complement strand
CAAACAACCAGGTCAGGGAAAGGTTCCACCTTTCGGAAACATAGCAAACAACCAGGTCAGGGAAAGGGTCCACCTTTCGGAAACATCGCAAACAGTCGGGGACAGGGGAAATGTTAAACCTCGAGACATAAACATAGCTCGTAACATTAGTTTGTTTGAAAGATAACAATATATTATTTTAGTAATCACAGTAATACATTAGGAAGGAGTAAGGTTAAATTTATGGGAATTGTACCCTCATTTGTGTGGAAAGATAGAGAAATGGAAATAATATATGAAAAAACACCTTTCATGCATCCGACCGGGATTCGAAACCACTATCTTCACGTCATCGGCAATCAAATCCATTGGAGAGTGACGTTTTAGACCAGGTGCTAGCAAACATTTTTGTAAAAGGTCAAATATGAGATATTTTAGGCACTACGGGTCAAGAGGCAATCTCGAAAATATTTATACAGGTACTTCAATAACAAGTAAAAAAACAAGTTTTCACAAATTTACTGAACAAAATTTAATTTAATCATAATAATATTAAGTATAATACAATATTTTGATCTCTACTAATGAGAAGAATGGAATTGCATTTTTTGAGAAAACATTTCACCATACTGGAATCCAAAGTACTACTCCCTATCATCAAAATTGATTGCAAATGTTCATCTGTTAATGCTGACCTCTATTGAGAGTTTACGTTGTTCATCTTTGGAGATGTCTTTTCACACAGGTAGGAACTGCCAAATACAGTTATAAAACCTAAGCATATGTTCTTACTTGAGAATACACATAGCTTGGAAGACATTTATAGAATTATATTAGATTCTTCTCTTGAAATTTGCCATTTACCATGTCATATCACTGCAGATTAACCACTTCCAATTGAAGGTTAGGGGGAAGCTCCTCAAATGTACAGTCTAATGGATTTTGAAATGGGGGAATGTCCTTGGCACTTGCATAAAGATCCTAAAAGAGCTGCTGGAACTATTGTTTTAGATCAAAAAATATATCCACAGCAAATTTGTGTGGGAATGAAGATTTTGGTTAATCTTTAATTTTTGACAACTTGACAAGATTTGTGACTCAATCAACGCCAGTTGTCGTCGAAATGACTTTACCACAGTATAAGTTTCACACATGAACTCTGTTCTGTCTTGTATTTCTAAGTGGAATAAATTAAAAATCCTAAAAAGATCTACAGCAAAAGCTAAATTTCCAAAAAAGCCATTCACTGTTCGATAATAGTGGTTGAGGGAGGTTTTTCTTGCTGAGAAAAATTTAAATCTCTCCTCTGAGCTAAACAAAATTCTCTATAAAACTCTTGTAAACCACCCTCGCCCCCCCCCTCCCCTCTATTTATGTATTCTTATACCCATAAATAACAAACAGGTAGGTTACAAGAGAGTTTTATATTTATTCCACAAAATGACAAAAGGCTATATGAGAGAGTGAGGCATGACCAGCGCTAGGCGCGGTATACATACACAATGGCCGAAGAGTAATAATACCATAATTAAAATGTGGGACGCCTCCCTAACTTCATAAATGGCCAAACGAACACGTTAAACAATTACGGTTAAATTGACCTTCGCACAAATCTGGTATAGATAACAATAACAATTAAATATAGCGATGGTAAACCCTGACTATGGTAATATCAAAAGGATATTAGCTAGTCACCATCGGAAACTCTCAATATATCAGAGTAATAGACAAAATGTTCTAGATAAAAGAATATCTTAACAGCCATAAATGGGCGTAATATAAATATACAACAAAAATAGAAACATTCGTTATAGTTAGGAAACTAACTGTAAATATTTCAACTAGAGTTAAAAGAATAAGCACGCCGACTCGCGGGCCCTGATTTGACCAACAAAGAATAAGTCTCCGATGTTTAACAATAACAAATAACTTGCCATTAATAACATGAGGCATATAAGACATAAGATTTGACAAAAATACAATATAATATAATACAGCCCAATATAACACAGGACCTAAAATGGCGTTGCTCTAAAATGTAAGCCCATCCGTGAAGCGGATAAAAGAGTTTTCCTATCAGACAAATGTTTTGGGCCCAACCGTGCAACAATATTACGTTTAGTCATAGTCTTTAAGATAAATTCAGTAGACCCGGTATAAATAAATAAAGATTCAATTTATAATATAACATCCCAAACGGTAATTTTGAAGGATTAATGCCAAACTGAATTTAGAAATAAACAAAGCTAAATCTATCCAAGACCAAAGTGCCTCACTAAGCGATCGTAGTGCAATGTGTAGTGTCACTACTGAGTCCAGCCATTATATACACACGCTTGGGGTCATGTGTTCTCAAAGCGCGGGAAGCAAGGATGGGTAGAGGAGTAAGTAAGGGGGGTAGCACTGTTCTGGAACATGTTCACACTGTCTAGGCATAATTCAAACGCGCGCCAAACAATAGTTCCGTTATATTCCAATCACAGCTGTCAGTGCGCACCCAACCTGCACATATTGACTGTCTATTATTTTCTTGGGCGAGGCACAATTAGAGGTGAGCAGCGAACTATGATCCCTCAGGTCAGTCTGAAATAAGTTGAGCCACGATGTTGTTGTTGCGTGGAACTTTGTCGTAACGAGTCAACTGGGGCAGAAGCTGTAGGCCAAACCATTATCTTCTTTACGTGTTGCAACAAGGTTACACTCTAACACTGCTCTGCCATTGAACTGCTGTATGGGAGGGTAAGTCAGGATATTCAGCTTTCATTTCTGACCCAAAAAAATCATGTAACTTACAATGGTTAAGTCCTCGAGGTCGAATGAAGTTCACCGTTGACACAACTGATTCAAGAACACATAATAGATTCAAATATTTCACACAAAGTACCTACCTGCTGATTAATAATACAATGAATAACCATGAAGTTTGAACACTTTGCATTTTCACAAGCCTTACAACTGTTTCAAACTATGCCTTTCTCTATTCCACACATATTCTTACCACCATCTGTGGTCATACATTTTAGATGATTCCACTTCAGATTGTTCTTTGTTAACGTTTTCTCAACCTCTTTGAAAATAATTTTGCCTATAGTTGTTCTAAGCAAACGATTCACAGAAGATAATTCTTCAGTCACTTTAAACTCAGCAATGATTCCTCGAATAAACAGCAGCAACTGAACAGAATCAGTAACGTCTGTCAACTAATCAAGAGACAAGGAAAATCATTCGAAATAATTTGCTTTTTATTTAAATGGCTATTGAAGTTGCTTGCTCCCGTTGCCGTTAACTCTTTGAACAATTACTGTTCTCGCCGAAAGGCTGATAGATTTAAATCAATCAATTTTTCCTTGACAAATTTCTCCAGCTGCTACAATCAAAGATGATTTAATTAGCTCACCATAAGTAAGTGGCTTTTCTTCCTTGTCCAACAAATCCTTTACTTGTAAACGCGCTTTATCTGCAGCCTCATTTTTATTTTCCATTTTTGTGAAGAAATTGCGTAGTGATGAAATATTCCGTTTTAAATTTTCCACTTTTTCTAATCGTTATTTTCCTGTGAGTTGGACATATTATGTTGAGTGCTTAGCCTGGTAATGACGATGTGTATTCTACTCTTTAAGTGCAGCTATTGTTTCATTGTAAAATAAACACAATGTTTTGTCATCTAATTTGGTAACAAAATAGTTCACACTCCATTTTGCCTTAATAGCATGACATTGTTAACCGACTAAATCTCCGAAGAGACCCCCGAACCACTTTCCAGCTACACTGTACATAGGCTCTGTGGTCCTCCACAGTGAAACCACTGATACCCATCGGGAACGGAACCTTTTAGCCGGACATAGACCAAGGTCTACGGGTGCTATTCCGGGTACTTGGGCACCCGAAAAACCCATTACCAGCCCTTTCATGCCCCCCTGCCTTGGGTTACTTGGTATAACCCCCCCCCCTCCACTGGGACCAGATCGAGGGGGGGAGTTGGCTCCTCCTAGTGATCACCCATCAAGAGAAATTCAGGAGCTCAGCCTCCGAACAGCCGTCTCGTCAATCTTCGTTCTTTAAAACACTCCGTCCTTTTATTTCACCCTCCATCTTTGCTGCCAGCCCAGCCTTTTCGAGACCAGCTGCCCGGAGTTTCCCAGCGGGGACCTCGAGGAGGTTCTCTGACCAGCTATCCCCGTTACACGGGTACGCACTATCAACCGCTTAGTGTGTGTCGAGAAACCTCGCTCCTCACACAGAGATGACATTATCGGGGTCCTAGCTATGACGGACCTTGTCCATCACATTGTCCAGGGGCCGCTCCGTGGAGGCACCCCGACATAGTTTTTAGAGCTCTGTCAGTACCAGAAGATGGCAAAGACAGTCTGGTGCGAGTGTATATGAAACGTGCGTGGGGCCAGAGCTATTATCGGCCACCTTACATCGGGCCGGTACCTTTCGCCTGAGCACCGTGACCTCCCCTTAAAAGCACAACATTCAAAGTTCTCTTTTATCTTCTTTTCGGTTTTGACAGTGACTTGATGGATATGCACGGGTAAGAACAAAATGCCGTGGAACAGCGTTACACGTGGCCCTGGAGACGATGTCGAGTTATAACTGCATGGCATCCCAACAGAGGCCACCAGCAGCGTGCGAATGCGAAGCAGTAGGAGCGCCACATACGGTCTTTATTGTGACTCCTCAACTTGGCAGTCAGCTGTGCCGTTATAGCGCGTACTTTGAAATTTTAAAGAATTTTAAAATGTAAAATCCATTCCTAGCTCGTGGGCCGTACGAAAAGAAGCGGTGTGCCGGATTCGGCCCACAGGCTGTAGTGTGATAGCTCCTNAAGAAACAAAAAAGTGTAGTAATCACCACGAAAATACCAATTAGATCTATAGTATGCGTGTTTGTGTGCATGTATACAACTATGCATATAGTATATATATGTATGTTTGTATGCGTCACTCCATCGTCACCACACGCTCTCGGACTCCGGGCCCGCCGTGTGTGTCGTTAGGGGGCAGGTCACACAGTCTTGCTCTATGGCTTCCACATGGGCGGGACCACAGTTCGATTCACTTTTTTATTCCTTTGGCTCGAAATGATAGGTCACCGGACTGACATGTCACGGGCCAGTCTTCTGCAGTCACTATACTGTGTAAAACCGAACTCAAGTTTGTTTGACTAAAACCAACTCATTACTATGGTCAATAAATGGGTTCAAAACAACTTCAAGTGTTGTTGTTTTTGTTAACCAACATTAAAAATAACGCTTCCAAACAGGAACAAAGAATGGTTTCATGATCCACAAACACACAAGGAAGAGTTTCATGGTAGCAGCTCCAGCAAGTGCATGAATGCACTTTAGGAAACCCAAGACCACTTCAAGTGCCGACCCTACGTAGAGTTCTTTCCAAAATATACAAGCAGAAAGGAACTAATCTGGTCTGATCTGATCTTGTCTTTTGTCTCTTGTCTCGCGTCTGGTCCCTTGTCTTGTTCCTCAATATAGCGGCAATATTGAAACCACATGAGAAATTAAAAGACAGCTAACATTCCTCTTGAATCTAATTGATGAATGATCAAACAACTCACCGCCCTCTTGATACCGTGTGATGATATGACCAGACAACTCACCGCCCTCTTGATACCGTGTGATGAATGACCAGTCAACTCACCGCCCTCTTGATACCGTGTGATGAATGATCAAACAACTCACCGCCCTCTTGATACCGTGTGATGAATGACCAGACAACTCACCGCCTTACGGAAGTCGTTCAGATGGAGCTCGTACAGCTCGCAGGTCTCGACAGCCTTGACGGTGGCGGTGCGGTTCACATCCTCCATGATCAGGGCTATCTCGCCGAAGTGGTTCCCGTCGGTGATATGGCACATTTCCACCCCGGTCGGCGTGTAGATGGCCACGGTTCCCGTCGAGACGAAGTACATCGAGTAGCCGGGCTCTCCTGCGCGGATGATCACGTCGTTGGTGAGGTATATCTGGTGATGGAGCTTTGCCGCGAGCTTCACCATGATCACTAGGGGCAGATTCTTAAAGAATTCCACCTGAACATAGAAGTATAGTAGGAATTTAATAAGAACAATCCTTTCAAGATACGTACTGTATTTTCTAATGGAACTACCATCACCATTTGCCATACGGTCAAAGGCGTTAGGCTCACAAGATACTGAATTAATAGAGACGTGTCCAATATCTAAATTCAGACCTAGCGTGTCTGCTCCCTGAGCTAAGGGCCCCAGGCTTGATTCCCGGCATGGCCTAAAAATGTATAATTGTGTAAATGTGAGTTTCCCTTTCATAGTGATTATTTATTTTGTTTATTTATGACATTTAACGTGCCCTTTCTGAACCGATTGATTATATCAACACACGAACATTTCTATGAGCGAGAATGAAAAGTCTTACAAACTTAGCCGGGAAAGGTATTTTCACACAAGGTTCTTTTACATGCCACAATCGACACGGGACCGATGGCCTTAATTTCCTTCCGAAGGAAGTTGTGCTACGGATTTTAAACGCTTAAGAAAACTCCATCGACCCCCGGCTGGGTTTGAAGTCATAAACATCGGGTCACCGATCACCAAGGTCAACTTCACAGTGGGGGTCTAATGTAGATTTTGTTTAGTTAACTATCTTTGTGATGATTATAGCCAGTCAGTTGAGAAAGTCCACTTTAAATACTTCAAATCTAACTAAAACATAGCGATGGAGAGGTCAAGGTTTGAATCTCGACCCTGTGGTGAACTTAGGGTGGAGTGTTCTCTAACACCGGGTTCTTCTTCCACCACGAGCGATAAATTGGTAGGTTAGGAATATGTAAGGCAGATTTCAGAGGAAATGTACAAGCATTTGATAGAAGGGAGAGTGATAAACCATATAGTGAAAAACAACCTCCAGTACACGAATTCCAACTTGCCCATCTTCGAAAAACCAGACTAGATTAGCTTGATGTTCAGTCCGTGGTTTTCCCCTCCCTTCGTCACGGTGATGTGGGTGCACTTCCTCTTAACAATATCACTAGCCTTAAGCATATAGTGAATCTTTGATAATAATGTTTGAAGCAAGCTAAATCTTATTTAAATTGGAATGATAAGCAAGGTATAGTCTGTATTTCACACTGACATTAGAGAACACGGGCCCAGCCATGACATAGCCAACCAATATAACGGTCCAGAATATTGTTTCTCTCCCCTCACCTCACACATTTAGCTGTACCGTGTTGAGCCTCGCAAACAGGGAAACCGAGCCATTCCCCACTTACCTTCTCCACCAACCTGAGGCAGCTATGCATCACAATATCCTCTCGTATTTTCCGGGTCATGGTGTTCAAGATTTGCCCCTGTTCGAAATAACTCCTCTGGAAATTGAACTTGAAATGATTGAATATCTTGTTCCTGAGGGGATCTGGGAGCTGCTTGTTAGACATGAACTCCGTGAGATGGAACATCATCTCTTTGTGTCTCTTCTGGGACGTTCTCCAAGTCTTAGAGATGAGGAAGCCTTCAGACAGGAGGAACACCGCCAGCAACCTACCGACCACGCACGCAAAGCATATCCACAACATATATGTGTCCGAGCTCAAAGGCATCCAGTCAATGGAGACTTTGAAGACCAGTGAGACAGATCTGAAGAAGCAGTGGTAATACACCAGCCCCAAAGAATCGTCCTGGAGACCTTTTCCCACGACCCACGTTGGCAACACATTCGTGTCATTATCGGTGGCAATTAAATCCTCCACTGTCTCGAAGAAATGGTTTAAGCAAGCGACCCAGTGTGTCACCAATAATATTAAAACCAAACCTCTTATACATCTTTTGATGTTAGTCTTAATTTCCAGAGCTTCGCCAACCAAATTGAAGCATCGGATGAAAGAGTAAATTATTGGCACCTTGATCAATATAATTAAGCTCAATATGAGGACGTCATTGTTGTCCAGAGTCAAGTTAGATATCGGTAGTAAAAAGTAAGCGTAAAATGGAATTGAAACTACGAGATCTAAAAGGAAACCTCTCTTTAGGTAGTTCCTACAAATATCTTTCCTTGATAAAATAATGTTGTTTTGTTTTTTGCAATAGAACCCCGTGTAGAAGTTGATGATGATACGAACGAAGCCAATAAAGTCCATAGCCAATATAATCACTAGCATGGAGGACAACAGATGGTATTTCTTGTAAAGAATGAGCAGCTGGAAATATGGCACGACGGCCATGTATACTGAAAACACCAACAGCATGAAGCAATCCCAACCAAATCTGAACAAGCTGTACGGATGTATGGAGAACTGACGATAACTGAGCTGGTTGACCTGAGCTTTGCGAACAGCCGACCTGCTGTTCAGGAGACGATGAGTTCGGCGATCACTACTAGAAGCCAGAAATAACCACAAGGCTATACGATGCAGTTTATTTAGGGGATATTTCCCTCTGATATAAGGCTCAAAGATGTCGTCTTCAGGAGGGAGCTGACAATCTGGATGAGGTGTATTACTACGAAAACTTACTCTCCTCATGATGTTTCAAGCGCCAATAATGTTTAACGAATAGAAAGAGCACAAGGTCTGATCTACCAAAAACTCGCCTGTGTCGGTAAATTAGACAACTTTAACGAAATAAAGTCGCCTTAATTATAGTCATTTGATACTTAAAATCAATGTAATGACACGATAACGTTAATACACTTTTACTGGCTATTGATTAGTTTTGTTTCAAATAACAAAAGAAGAACTGTTTATTTGGGAAGTTTTACAATAGGCTTAATACTCGTAGAACGTCCATGCCACGCGTGTGGTTAAAAATATCTTGGTAACCTAGCAAGGGCTCACGAAAATGGGTTGGAAATTTATTTTGTATTTTTTATAAAGATATACTTTAATACTTTTTATGGAATCAGGAGGGTAATCTTTACGTAAACCCCCAAAATATCTTTCAGAACACAAATAAATTAATTCAAGGCATCCTATGGGAATAAAAATGCTAAACGCGCAGACTGTTTAGAATTAGTATAAAATAACACACACACATATATATATATATTAGCGTACGAACTATTTAACTTGGATATATATTATCGGTGAACTGTATGTAGACTATTAGCCACTCTGATGGTACAGTTTGTTGCCCAGGGTACAGAATAATTTTGGGTCTTTATTGAAGGTATTTGTATTTTTTACGGCGATAGCTCATCATGCTCACGCTCAACAGCCATCAATTTTAACTAGTAATAACAATATTAAATTGGAAAGTAGGAAAAGAATACAGTCGGTAAATTCATGCTGTTACTCGGTCAGTAAGTTGTTGACAACTCGTCTTCTGTCAAGGAATATCAAACTCAGGACTTACAAACAATGTTACCGGTTGTTCTATATGGGTGGGATACGTGGTCTCTTAAGGTAAGCGTCCACTGGTCCGTATCGTACTCATCGCACGTATCATACTCATCGTACTCATCCCACGTATAATACTCATCGTACTCATCGCACGTATCATACTCATCGTACTCATAGCACGTATCATACTCATCGTACTCATTACATGCATCGTACTCATTGCACGTATCATACTCATCGTACTCATCGCACGTATAATACTCATTGCACGTATCATACTCATCACACATATCATACTCATCGTATTCATCGCACGTATCATACTCATCGTACTCATTGCACGTATCATACTCATCATACTTCATCGCACGTATCATACGCATCGTACTAGTTGCACGTATCATACTCATTGCACGTATCATACTCATCACACGTATCATACTCATCGTACTCATCACACGTATCATACTCATTGCACGTATCATACTCATCACACGTATCATACTCATCGCACGTATCATACGCATCGTACTCATTGCACGTATCATACTCATCACACGTATCATACTCATCGCACGTATCATACTCATCGCACGTATCATACTCATCATACTTCATCGCACGTATCATACGCATCGTACTAGTTGCACGTATCATACTCATTGCACGTATCATACTCATCACACGTATCATACTCATCACACGTATCATACTCATCGTACTCATCGCACGTATCATACTCATCATACTCATCATACTCATCGTACTCATCGCACGTATCGTACTCATCACACGCATCGTACTCATTGCACGTATCGTACTCATCCACGCATCGGATTACTCTGCCTCACGGAATTACATTGGCATTGCCGATGTACGATGAGTACGATGAGTACGATGAGTACGATGCGGACCAGTGGATGCGTTATTTTACCTTAGATCTCAAAAACTAATTTAAGGTGTCTGAAAACAAAATGCTTAGGATGATATTTGCTCCAAAATAAGAGCTGAGGCTACTGAGGAGTGGAGAAGGCTACATAATGATGAGTTAAATGCTATGTGCTCATCACAAGACATTGTTAGGATAATGAAGTCTCCTAGACATGCAGCGCGAATGGGAGAATCTAGAACCTTGTTCAGCGTATTCACTAGAAGGCCCAATGTGAATACCTAGGCGGGAGGATTACATTAGAATGGACCTGATAGAGATAGGGTGTGATGAGGTGGACTGGATAGAACAAGCTCA
>CABEEJ010011600.1:0-10557 GCA_901482245.1 Timema douglasi | reverse complement strand
TTATATTTCTGTATATGTGTGTATGTGCACCCCTGGGACTACTAAGGTTGATGTTGGTGAAACCACTAACGACAACAACACAAAAATAAAGCCAAAACCTTTTACGGTGCAGTTTCATATATTGTACATCAATCCTAGAGACTATGTTGCTCTGTATACTTTTCATACAGTCTTTATGTTATGAGCCTTTGGCTTGTAATGTAGTAATGTCTTAGTCACAGACTTACTAATCTCCATAAGTTCCATTTATACATTTTGAGCTAATGTTTCTTAGGACACCATGAACGTCTTTTACACCTGTTTAATATTTGGATGGCTACAACAAGGCTGTCTGTCTTGTTTTCCAAATCACAGTTGAGTTAATGGATATCTATGTTTTGAGTTGGTCAAGTAGTCACGCTTCTCGTGCGGTATTAGCTTCGTTGAGCAACCCGTGGAACTGCACTAGAGTCATAGTGGGATCCACGCAAATAATACCTTTTTTTCGTTGCCCGGTTTTTGGCTCCTATTGTGTTAGTGTTGCTCTTAGTGTAATTACAATTTGAATTGTTTGTACTATTGAATGCTTTGGCAGTACCGTAAGGGAAAGAGACCAGCCATAGTACTATTTTGTTAACACCTGTTTATTAGCCATCAACCACGGTAGTCTAGGAACCTTTCTATTGTTTATCATTATCCAAAATGTTTTGAAGAGATTATCTCACAACCCAGTCTAGCAAAACTGATTAAGATTTATTTGTATATCTTGTTCTATATTTTGTTAATAACTACTTGATTATTTTCTTCCTTAGAAAACTTCAACCTGTAGCCTGGCTCCTGCACAGCCCTAGTAGCTACATCAAGACAATCAAATTTCACAAAGTATGTTTATTTACAACAAGCTTCAAACTCATAATCTTGTAACATTATTGTAAAATCTAATTCTAACTATCTCGGTTTTGTTTTTATAAATCTATTTATTGTTAAATATAATTATTTTTCTATTTAAATTTCACCTTGTTTTGTAAAGTTATCAAAATAGCCCGGTAGGTTTATTTTGTAACAATCTGCGCCACTCTGCTATGCCTATGAGGCAATTTTATTTTAAAATATATGATGGAGGTAAAAAAAAGGATTCCAGAGCTCTTAATTAACGGTGGGAAATATGCCGATGCGTTACGGCCCGCTCCACTTTATTGACTAGCTGAACTTTCTCCCGATATCGTTGTTCAAGATGGCCAATATTGCCAAGACATTTGGATTGGACGAGTTTTTGACCAAGAGAAATTTCCCCCATTTTTTCGTTAAAAAATAAAACATGGGGTATAAGTGTCCGTTTCCATCAAAGTACGACTATGGCATCGGTGAGATGTTGTTTGGGGGAAAGGAGCACTTTTAAAAGTGCGTTGGTCAAAGAAAATTATGTATTTAATTTTAACCACGAGTTGGAACTGTATTGCGTGAAAGATGTAGAGATCCTACGGAAGGTCTACTTGCAGTTTAGAGATATGCTTATGGAAAAATCAAAGGAGGATCCGTTCAGAGAGGCGTGTACGATAGCTGGAGGGGTCATGTTGGTTTACAGCCGAGGTCATCTTAAGGAGAATGCCATCGCTATCGTCCCTAACGGTGGCTACCGGTGTGCAAACCAACAGTTACGCGTCGCCGCACAATGGCTCTGCCGGGAGGCCCATCAACGCGGTGTCTCTAACCTCCATCCGGGTAACAGCTGTGAGGAATATGTGTTAGGGCGACGTGTAGACGGCGTTGTTAAAGCTGGATATACCATCACCATCATCCAGTTATACGGCTGTTATTGGCACGGGCACCCTCTGTTATCTCTGTTATCTTGAAAGGACCACCCCTATCAAAAATAGCCACCACAAGACCATGGAGACGCGCCATGAAGTGACCATGGCCTGCATGGAAAAGTTTAAGGTTGCTGATTACACGGTCGTAGAGATGTGGGAGTGTATGTTTAATGCGATGAAACGCACGGACAATAACTTGAAACAATTTGAACTCCAGCATGAATATTACAGCAATAAGTCACTCATTTCCAGGGACGCGTTCTTTGGCGGGTGTAAAAATTGTATAAAACGGTTCCACAAAGCAGCTCTTTCTTGTGGGGAGTATATCAAGTACTTGGATGTGAGTTCATTGTATACTTACGTTTGCAAGTATAAAAAATACCCCATCGGCAACCACAAAATTCACTTGGAACCAAATTGTCAGTCTATAGATCAAGTAGAAGGCAAATCCAAATTTACCATTACGCCCCCGTAGGATTTATTCATGACCGTATTTCCTACACGGATGTACGGCAAGTTAATGTCCATCTTGTGCAGGAAATGCGGGGAGGAGAAAAACCAAGGCGCATGTCAGCACAAAAACATAAAGATCGCTGGTTGTCAGACGTCTGGGTGATTGACGAGATCCGGAAAGCTGTTGGGAAAGGCTACACCGTTGATGCAGTACAGGAGGTGTGGGATTACAACGTATTTGTTTATGATCTTAAACACGTTCAGGCATATTGTTTCCCAGGTACATTGATGATTTTTTGAAAACTAAACAAGAAGCCAGCAGATGGACAGAGTGTTGTACCTCACAAGACGAGAAGTTAGTTACATTCAAAATTATTAGGAACGTGAATGGGTAAAACTTGATTTCGGCTCTTTTTGTAAACACCATGGTCACCGCACTCTGGCTAAACTCTTTTTAAATTTGCCACGTGGAAAATTTGGGCAAAGACCCGATTTACCACACGTAGTCATTGTTAATGACTATCAGGGCACCCACAATTACCTGACTGATCCGTACTTTACAGTGGACAGCGTCATTGATGTAAATGATAAGGATATGTTCCTCAATTATAAGGATGCGCGTGACGCGTTGTGCCCTAACCCTAACACGAGTGTGGTGGTGGCATGCTACATGACTGTTATGGCTAGGTTGCACTTATACAGCATCCTTGAAAAATTAGGGGACCACGTTTTGTATCATGATACAGATAGCATTCTATTCACGGAATGTGACGGCAATTGGAGTCCACCAAACAGAAACATTTTAGGTGACCTCACTGATGATCTCCAATATTACGGTCCGGGAAGCTACATTAGTGCCTTTATATCTGGTGGTCCCAAGAATCACGCATACCGAGTTTGTGTTGGTGGCGATTTAAAAAAAAAAAGATTTGCAAGATTCTTGGAGTCAACATAAACAACGGCAACCGGAACGACATTAATTTTGACGTTTTGAAAGCGATGTTCACCGAACAGGCCACATAATGATACATACAGATACAGCACAAAATTGTAAGAAAAGGTCTTGCGACTGTATGTACCGTTTCTCAGACTAAAGTCTACTGGCCCGAGTAAATTAAACGGCGGATAACCAATGATTATAATACGTTGCTGTTTGGGTATCAGAGTCCTTGTAAACGCGCTAACCAAGACTAAAAGGTGATCTTTTAGATGGACTGAATAGTAACCTTTTTTCTTTCAATCTAGAAAGTTCCACTGACATACCATTTTTAAAAGATTTGAGATTTTTTTCATATTTTTTTCTGTATAAACACACGTATATTTTTTATTGATTTATTTTATGCGCCCGGGATACTTTTTATATTTTTTATATCCGCCAGTATAATCCTTCACTTACCTGATTATTTCTAATCAAACAGAAGTAGTTTTTTGTATATAATTTAATTCTAGCCAATTTTTTTTACCTTGTATATATTTTAAATTGAAACCATCTGGTTGTGTACATATATTCAAATACTCTTTAAACTGGACTTTGTAAATTAATAGAGCGGCCAATATTCCATCTATAAGCTCAAACAATTTATAATTGTTTCCTCTACATTTAATCATGTATAATTTATTTCAATATGTAAGATATATCTATCATTTTTGTAAATAAATATTCCAAGTATACTTCTCATGGCATGATATATATTTGTATACACTTTTAGTTGTGTTTAACTAAATATTTCATGTATACTTTTCAAGGTGTAAGATATATTTGTATTAACTTTTATTTGTGTAAGTAAATATTCCAAGTATAATTTTCTTGGTGTAAGATATATTTGTATTAACTTTTATTTTTGTAAATAAATATTCCAAGTATAATTTTCATGACGTGAGCTGTATTCTAAAACTTTTATTTGTGTAAATAAATAAACCAAGTATACTTTTCATGGTGTGAGATATAGTTGTATATAAATATTCAATGTATACTTTTCATGGTGTTAGATAGTTTCTGTGTGAATAAATATAAAAACTGTTATGTTTGTCTACAACCCCCTCCCTCCTATCCTATAAATAAAAGTTTATTTAACTTATAAGCTGAGTCTCAAACATTATGGACAAGTTGAAACATCCATTTTCAGCTACCATCAGCAGCCCTTCCTGATGTGGTAAGTCACATATTTTAGCTGACTTTATCCATCATTTGGACACAATGTGTGACGTTAAATTCGATAAAATCACCTGGTATTATTCTTTATGACAACTGGGATTCAAAGAAGACGGGTCAAGTGCCCATGTTATATTCTGTAAGGGTTTGCCGGAAATTAATGACACTTGTAATGATTCTCCACAGCTGACTATCCTGGATGACCTGATGCGTGAAGCCAACGAAGTGGTCATCGATCTTTTCACAAAAGGATGCCACCATCAAAACAATTCACAAAATATAATCCACCAGGGCAAGGGCCAAAGAGATATTTCCTTAAACGCACACTATATTTTGCTTTTTATAAATCCCAGGGATAAAGCTCAGATTCAACACTTTGCACGTCAGGTCTGTCCTGAAAGCCCCCGTGTTTTAAAAGAGGCTTACGCTGATGCCACAAGTACTCCCCACGGGTATATATTGTTATATTTCAAACAAGGTACACCAGAATGGTTCAGATATAGAACCCGCACAAATGTCGGGTTCTGCTTGTACCTACCACGCAAAAGCTATAAGAACACCGATACTTTCCTATTATATATAATTTCATAACAAAGAGTCCCAAAGTGCTGAAGCAAGCCCTTCTGTTACATGTGATGCATCGCGTGAACCCGTAGCAACGTGTCGCCTTGCTGAAGAAAGCTGACAAGAAACTGATTGACTATGTTTGCGAGTATGCCTACAACATTTTAAAAGGGTGGTTGTAATTGAAAAATGCGCAGAAGACAAAGTTACGTGCTCACAAGCAGGTGTTGTGCAAGTTGGTCAAATGAGGAGAGTACTGGAAGAAGTGACGACTATTCGTTCATAAAGGAGGATCGTTCCTGCCCTTACTTTTAAACCATTTAATCAGCGGGGTCCTCGGTTCCTTATTCAACAAGTAAATAATGGAACGAAAAAGATGATATTGGTGTCTCCGGATACGTTACACCGTTACGAGCATCACCAACAACAAGTGGCATCAACAACAAATCTAGTGGTCTCAGAGTTGGACAAGGAAATGGAAAAAATCTTCGCTTCAAAACTTTACAAGTCTAAATGGACTTTATACCAACAAGTGCTACAGCGCTATCTGCCCTTTAGTCAACACCCTCCACCGTCTGAAAATACCACCACAACCACTCTTGTGTCTGTACTTCCCATCCCTGCTTTATTCAATACTGTACCAGTACAGGCAAGTAAAAAAGCTGTACTTATACTAGAACCTATTATTTCCCGAGGCGATATCTCTTGGGACTCAAACGGAGAAGTGAGTATTCAAGATACGCCTTTCCGTGGATCCAATATTGTGGATTTAGTCAACGATCTGGTCAGAGCAAGAAGACACAGTGAACCGTCGGGGTGGCGAGAGTTTCTCACGGCGCTTCAAAAATTAAACGTTCTGAAATAATGTATTGTAAATCCGAAACGATCGGCGCCCATTAGAGATCCAACGCCTGTACCCCAACCACTTACACCGTCGCAATGCCCTAAGAAGAAGAAACTAAAAAGGGTGTACGAAAACAGGTGACTGCCATTCCGACCTTAATGGCCCAGTTAGCCAACATTTACGACACCTTTCATCCTGCAGGATTTGCAGGTATGGCGTCGATCATAAAGGCGTCCAAGAAAGATCCCGAAAAATTACGAGAATTGCTACGTGCGCAGGACGCTTATATCCTGCACAAACCGGCGATAAAAAAGTTTTCACACAATATGTACGTGGTATCAAACATTGACGATCTCTGGCAAGCCGATCTCAACGATATGCGAAGTCTCAGAAAATACAACGACGGTGCAGTGTACTTGCTCACCATCATCGACGTGTTTAGTAAGATGGCCTTGGCGAGGACGCTTCCATCCAAGATGGGGAGCGTCGTGAGAGACGCCTTTCGTGACATTTTCAAACAAAGCGACAGTAAACTTATAAGTTTACAGACGGACAAGTGAAGAGTTCACGGCACGTCTAGTCCGGAAACATCTCAAGCAAGAAGGTGTGCATTATTACACCACTCATAATCCGGACGTGAAGGCAAGCATCGTGGAACGATTCAATATAACTCTGAAAGGACGCATGTTGCGCTACTTTACCAAAAATAACACGTATCGGTATGTGGACGTCCTCCAAGATCTCGTCGATGGTTACAACGGCGCAAAAGGTTCCAGTATCAAGATGGCGCCTGCCGACGTTTCAGAAACCAATGTGCTTCAAGTGAGAGATAATATGAACGGCAAACGGTGTTCAAACTCGTATATTAAGCCGAAAATGAAAGTCGGTGACACGGTGCGTATTAGATAATCCAAAATACTATTTGAAAAGGTCTACGAAAGCAATTGGATCGAATACATTTTCAAAGACATCAGTGTCGTCTTGCGACTACCAGTCCTATACAGACTGACTGATCTTGATGGCGAGGAGGTGGAGGGAACGTTTTACCAAACCCGAATTGTAACATATACTTTTTCCCGAAACTTTTAAAGTTGATAAAATACAACGTGTCAAGGGTAAGGGTGGCAGAAAGAAAGTGTACTTGGATTCCTCCCAGTTACGTCAGCGGCCTACCATGAAGGACCAATTTTACATCACTTTGCCGAGCGAAAGCACTATGGGCTATTTCCCGAAAAATACTCTCGTGAATTTCATCACGCAACTACCATACCGTCTTACTCTCGACGGCCAGTGGGAAGTCGCTCTTGGCAAATTCCAATATCCGTGTTCTGTCCTAACTGTACCTAAGGGCCAACACATTGTATGGTACAACTGGGTGGACGCTAACGGCGTGGAACAAATATTCAAGGATCACATCCCACCTGGAAACTACAGTACTATACATGTATTGGTCAAAACCTTAAATGATGTAGAGGTGTTTAATGGGAATTACGGAGTCGTATTCAAGTACACAAACCCCAACAAAAAAGTGGACGTTCTTTCTTATTCACCAAATATACAGCTGCTGACTCTATTAAGTCAACTAAATCTACTGCTCGGTTTCGATCCTCAGACTAATCTGATCAAAGTCCCAAAGTCACCGTACTCCACCAACATTATACGGCTTGCCCTCGCAAATGTATACTCCGTCGAGATTGTAAGGTAGCAACTTATTGGCTCAGCCCACGAGGTATGCTATACCGCCACACATGACTGCAGGATAGTTTGCCTAGCTACGCCCAAGGCTGGTTTTAGAGAAGGCCTTAAGTCCTTAAATAATTTCTTGACTGTTTGGAAAGAGTGGTGGGGGAGGGGACATGTCCATTTGAGATGTACAAATGTTTTGATCTACTAAATTAATTTTACTTTTTTATTCCCTTCCTAATAAAATCAATTATTCGTTACATACTTAGTTAATTAATTATGTTTTGTCTCATTATTAGATGAGCTGGATATATTATTATTTTAGCTGTTAAGGATTTAACCACGCCACACATTATTTTGGCACCAGTACTACCCACAATTATTGGTTTTACATGGAACATTAAAGCAGGTCTCCATCTTTTCAAAATCTTTATTACTGTGAATAGCTAATTATGATTGTATTAATTATTAATTATAATATTCACACATGTAAAGCAAATAACATGTAAACTATAAAATATTTTTACTTTCTTTGTAAGAAGCTGAGTTTAAAAAAAAATTGATAATTTAAGGGTACCAATACTGATTTAAAATATTTTATATTATTTCCGGGTAGACAAAAAAAAAATTGATAAAATCTTATCTATTGGACATATTTTAGTTATAAAAGTGAATTTATATGTTTCTTAAACGTTATTATGACTGTCTACATAACTTTGTGGTACCATAGTTCGATTCCATACTTTATTTAATGTTATCATAACGGCCACTATATAAATATTGGTAAAAAGTTTTGATACATACTTTGATTGGGAAAAATGATAGGTTGATAAGATTTACGTTGATGATCATTTTCTAATAAATTAAGTGTATAATGTTAATTGTATTTTTTGTTAAATTTATTTTTTTACTAAATCAATTTTGTAAATCTAAACATTAAAACTGACCATATCGTAGGCAATATAAGAGTAAGGAGGTTTAAATAATTTAAAAGCAAGGATAAATATTGTGTTTGGGGTACGAGCTTATAAACTCTTTACATGATATCTTTGCTTTTTTAGGTTTGGAATGTCAATATCAATTAGTAAAAATATGTTGTAGTTCGGAACTCTTTTTAAGAATATCTGCCTGTTGCCAAAGATACCTGGAACTTAGGAGTATCTCGCATACTTAGTCAGGGTTTGAGTCTCCGTTAAAGATACGGCTGGATCTGTAACTTATGATCTCTGGAACCACGGTGCAGTTTCAACTTTTATACTGGACCAATATCCATTTAGGTTCTAGCATTATTTGTGTATAATCAGGTGTTTCGGTGTGAGTCCCGGTGAAGGTCCAGCTGATTGTTTGTATACATTGATGGAAAATTATAATTACTGTGGGGTAAGCGTAGTTTTTATTATTCTGTAGAGTATTTATCCAGGCATTTTTTAGTGTAGTAATTATAATCGAGTGTTTTGATGGGAGTCCCGGTGAAGTGTCAGCTGGATATTTGTATATATCTCTGGAACAGCAAATTGATTCCAAGGTAGTTTGTTATATTCTGTAGAATATCAAACAGATAAATTGTAGCATGATATACTTAGGTTTTGGGGTTCGAGTCCCTGTTAAAGTTTCATATGGATGTTGTATATATGTTATCTAGGATATTTATAACCACATAAGCGATTTCAGTGCAGTTTTTTTCAATTATTTAGTATTTATATCCAGGTAGATTTTAACATTAGTCCAACCCACCTCGGTGGCGTAGTTAGCTAACGTGGCAGTACTGATGAGCTAAACCACCGAGGATGGCAAGATTGAGGTTCGAACCTCAGTCGGGTGAACTGGGGTGGTTTTCCTTAATTTGTTTTCCACTCTCCCTCCACGAAAATGTGGGTACACTTCCTATAAATTTAACCTTCCCAATTCCTAATCAATTAGTGTAATTAGTACTTAAGCGTATAACCCGACGCTAAATAAGACGCAGTGCTATAAAACATGAGTTTAATCAGGTGTTTTGCTGTGAGTCCCTGGAACTGCTGACAGGCCTAGCGATAATGAGTCTTGAGGGTCAGCTGGGAGATGAATTTCGGTTTCTTCCGCGAAGAGGATAGTATAGTTCAGAGTGAAATATAGGATAATATTTGTATGTCTTAATGTATGTAATATAAGATGTAACAACAGTTCTTGTTATATACAACGTGAATCTAAAACATTGCATCAAACTTTGTCAGGCTATTCCTTGGGTGAAAATAGAATAATTCACATCAGCAACCTAGGGGCCATCTTAAATATTAAGGGTGGTATTCACCCCTAAAGATGGAGCTAAAAACGACTATTGTGTGAAATAGTATGAAAAATGCTTAGCGTATTGCAATACAATTGATAGTATGTGTAAGGGATTTTTACGCGCAAAAATAATCCTAGTGATACACATTTTATGTAAAAATGACTTAAAAATTTGGATTGTTTAAGTTTTGGCGCATTGGTTTGGAATTTTGAAGTTTCGGAATGAGAACTTATGGATTTATACAATTTTTAAACATCCGCCAGATTATTATAGTTAAGTGAAATGTCCAAAACAGTTACACACTATACTGTGTTTATTGAGGGAATCACAAATTGAGTAAAAACTACTTATAATAATGGACTATAACTTATACACACGTTAACAATGGTCTTAAAATCCATCTAGATTAAAATTTTGTCAGGTTTTCTCGATTATAAACAAATTTTTCTACTAAAATAACTTCAAGTGTCTAACGGCACTACACAAAAAAATATCAGGCACCTATATTCTAAGATCTTCAGTTTCTTCCCAGGCCATGCTCTCTTTAACTTCATTAATGTCTGGAATTTCTTGTTCCTTCAGTGTTTTAGAGTAGTAGACAAGATTCTACATTGACTCCCAATCTTGGCCAAAAATGTTTTTCCAGCAGTACTTTTACATCTTTCAATTTTTCAGATTTAACAGTAACTCTGTTGGGTAGTAGGTCAGGGTTTAAGTTCTGACAAATCTGTCCTATAATTTTCCTCCCCTTTCATAAGGATTTGTTGAGTTTTAGGACACTTCTTCAGAACAAATCGTTTGG
>CABEEJ010011599.1:0-10558 GCA_901482245.1 Timema douglasi | reverse complement strand
ATGGCTGGAATCCACCAGTTTGTATAACGTTAGCAACACCATCTATTTTGAAAGCTGAAAGCTCAACACACCGCCAGGGAGGGTAGGCAAGGCTTTAAGTTAAGTCTGGTTTATGTTTGTTTGGGTAACACATTCTTTTTTATCCACAAAACCCCTAAAAAGTGACATATAAAAATGCAATAGCGAAAAAGATAGTAAGTAGAGAGCTGAATCATTCTTCCACATAGTAGACAACAGTACTGGAAAAGAGTTAGTTGCAAGTTAAGCTGGTGCTAGAGGAAGGTTGGATCTTGTCATGGCCTCAGGTGTAGGCCAATCCAAATACAGGGAACAACATAGCACTCTTCAGTGGTCAAATTATCTAAGGTGCCACTCTAATAATAGATTGGCCTGCTGATGACAAGAAGATCAAAGTTAGAATCCCTGTTCCGTTCTGAGTGTGGTTTATCCTAATTGGTTTCACAATCTCCTTTCACGCATATGCGGGCCTTCATAATACCTACCCCATTAAAGTAATTAGCATATAGGGTATTACTTAAAACTTGGAGTAAGTCGCAGTGATAACAAAAAAGAGAAAATAAAACACATTATTCTTGAAACAAAATATATTAGTAGTTCATCTGAAAGGCAAGGCCGTTGGTAGTTATGATGTTATGTTGCAAAAAAAAAAAATACTTCAGAGAGCTTCTAGAGGTATTTAATAGTTATCATTTTTCCTAGCCTTTGACAGTTAGCGGGTTATGTTGCCATAAAAAAACACTTTAGATAGCTTCTATAACTGCTTCATTTAGAATTTTGTATAGCTTTTGGCAATTGGGGGATGTGCCTACCAAACCCTCCGCCCCCTCTAAAATTATTGGCTGGCTTACGGCCTTGCTGAAAGGTACATTACAACAATGTAAAGTGGGAGTATCATTATAAGGTAGCCGTGGATGTCTTATGAACAAGTTATATATCTATAATCAGATGAAAAAACAAACAGTTACCCGAACGCTTTAACATTATATTTTAGGCTAAATAATTCTAGGACAAATGACTTTAGGCCAACCGACTTCCAGGCCAAATGGTTTTTAAGCCAAATGATTTTTAGGCCAAATGACTTTTAGGCCAACTGATCCTAGGCTTACTGCCTCGTCTCCATTAATACAAGTTTATTTAAATAGCCTCACAAAAAAAGGATATTCAAAATAGGTTATTAGTTATTGCAATATTATAGAATTTTGTTTACTCTAAAGCAATTATTATATATGTATGTTTGACAATACAATGATAAATAATCCGCCTCGGTAGCGTAAGTTGGCTAATGCGCTTGTCGTGTTGAGCTCGACTGCGGAGGACGGAGAGATCAGGTTCGAATCTCAAGTCGGGTGAACCGGTGGTGGTTTTTCACTCTCCCACCACGCAAATGCGGGTTAACTTCCTCTAAGTCAACCTTCCCAATTCCTAATACATTTGCGTAATTAATACTTAAACATATAACACGAACGGGTAGTAAGACGCGGTGCTAAAAATAAATAAATAATTATTTGTAAATAATTTTATTTTATGTAGATTTAGATTTATGTGTTTCAATTATGGATGACCTTTTAGGATTGGGTTTTAAAATGCTTTTTGTGTAGTGAGTGTGCCAACTTTAAAAAATAAGTTAGTTTATGGCAAGTGACTACCTTCAATTGTTCTTTGATTGGAAGAAAGCCATCCCACATGGATTCCTCCTAGAAATAAAATACATAATTGTATTAATATCAATTTAACATATTAATATAGCATATGAGTTAAAAAAAAACTTAAATTGTGTTTAAAGCATAGATGTTCTGCAAACACAAAATATATTTTATATATCAGAGTACAGATTTACAAGTTAATAATCAAAGTAGGCTACGATTTAAAAAAAAACATAGCAAGTGTCTCTAGTAGTAGCTACTGTTTTAACACAATTTTGATACCTACTATATATATATATATATATATATATTAGTAACTGACCTCAGTTTTGATTTGGTGTTTTAAACTCATATAAAATTCATTATCACTTTCAAGTTTGACCTTAATGCATTCACCGGTTTCCTCTTTCACAAGTGAAACATCCAAACTATCCATTTTGACAATGGTTATTATTTTATAAAATTATAGCTCCAAGAAGTCCGCCAAATCCAGCGGGATGAAAAGCTCCACATCCACAATAAACTAATCGTTTTTATCCAACATTGGAAAGATTAATAAAACTAACAATATAATCTAGTTCTAAAAATAATCATAGATAGCGCAAGAAAGCAGATTTGGTTATAAATTACATCATAGATACCGCCATAGACATAATAATTCAACCAAACAAATTCAGATAGGAGTAGACATAAAAATTGTTCTTTAAAATCGTAAAGTTTAATGTGCCACAGTTTGATATTTGAAATTGCCCCAATAAAATAACAGTGTTTTTTTTAAACCTAAATGGCTTTGAACTTACGTCAAACATGCCAATAGTCCTCTAAAATTGCCAAGTTTAAAGTGCCATAGTCTGCGGTACGATAATGTAGTTCTTTTGGGAACATTAAGAAAATAAAATATTCAAACTCACATTTGACCAACAAATAGTTCTCTAAAATCACCTAGTTTAAGGTGCCACAATTTCTATATTTGAAATTGCCCCAATAAATTAACAGTTTTTATCCCTCATTGGCTTTGAACTTATATCAGACATGCAACTAGTCTAAAATCGCCAATTTTAAGGTGCCACAGTTTCTATATTTGAAATTGCGGCACGAGCACTTTTGGTGGTATAGGTAGTACTAGGTACCTACAACAACCCTACATAGTCGTGGAACCTGGATCCTCTGGAAATTTTGAGATATTTGACTTTGAACTTATATCAGACGTTCAAATAGTCCTCTAAAATTGCCTAATCTAACTATAAATATTCCTTGTTTAATTATTTGATGTGTCTAATTATTATGTTCTCCCTAAGGTATATTAAATCACCATTAGATGTGAAACTTGTAAAAGCAATAATCATACCAACTAAATAATTTGTTCTTTATTAAAAATTATTTATTATATGTATAAGATAAGTGAAAATTATGTAATTACATAAATTCCCATGATATATCGCAAAATATACAGTAGCCCCATGGCTTCTTTGGTATTGACTGACAGCTTTCAGCTAAAAGCTTTGAAAAGTTACCAGACCAAATTATATATCCCTACACTGAACCATATGATCTGCAAAAACATGTGTTTAGCAGCTGTCACTTTTGACGGTCAAAATTTAGGTATATACCTATATGTTGACTGTTAGAAGTCAGCTGTGAGCTGTCAGTCAGCACCAAAGAAGCCATGTGGCTACTTTATGTGAAATAATATTTTACATATTTTGAAATTAATATAATATTTGTATATTAAGTATAAGATTACATCAGTTACCGTAAATATGAACATATAATTCACAGGATACAGACATGTTGTAGATTGAAATACAACATTTCTTATGTATCACAATACTAAAACAAAAGTCAGCTTTGAACATATAAAACGTGGAATACAACTGTAAAATTAAACAAATAATCCAATATACAATTTAAATCAATATCAAAATAATTGTACAGCGCTTTCAAATATCTTGGCACAAGTTGATGATGAATTTGGCATAAAAATTTCCAGAGGATCCAGGTTCCACGACTATGTAGGGTTGTTGTAGGTACCTAGTACTACCTATACCACCAAGTGTGCTCGTGCCACAATTTCAAATATAGAAACTGTGGCGCCTTAAACTTGGTGATTTTATGAGGCTAGCTGATAAAAGTTCAAAGTCAAATATCTCAAAATTTCCAGAGGATCTAGGTTCAACGACTATGTAGGGTTGTTGTAGGTACCTAGTACTACCTATACCACCAAGTGTGCTCGTGCCGCAATTTTCAATATAGAATCTGTGGCACCTTAAACTTGGCGATTCTAGACTACTAATTGCATGTCTGATATAGGTTCAAAGTCAAATATCTCAAAATTTCCAGAGGATCCAGGTTCCACGACTATGTAGGGTTGTTGTAGGTACCTAGTACTACCTATACCACCAAGTGTGCTCGTGCCACAATTTCAAATATAGAAACTGTGGCGCCTTAAACTTGGTGATTTTATGAGGCTAGCTGATAAAAGTTCAAAGTCAAATATCTCAAAATTTCCAGAGGATCTAGGTTCAACGACTATGTAGGGTTGTTGTAGGTACCTAGTACTACCTATACCACCAAGTGTGCTCGTGCCGCAATTTTCAATATAGAATCTGTGGCACCTTAAACTTGGCGATTCTAGACTACTAATTGCATGTCTGATATAGGTTCAAAGTCAAATATCTCAAAATTTCCAGAGGATCCAGGTTCCACGACTATGTAGGGTTGTTGTAGGTACCTAGTACTACCTACATGTACTACCTACACCACCAAGTGTGCTCGTGCCGCAATTTCAAATATAGAAACTGTGGCACCTTAAACTTGGCGATTCTAGACTACTAATTGCATGTCTGATATAATATTCAAAGTCAAATATCTCAAAATTTCCAGAAGATCCAGGTTCCACGACTATGTAGGATTTTTTTAGGTACCTAGTACTACCTATATCACCAAGTGTGCTCGTGCCGCAATTTCAAATATAGAATCTGTGGTGCCTTAAACTTGGCGATTTTATGAGGCTAGCTGATAAATGGTCAAAGTAAAATATCTCAAAATTTCCAGAGGATCCAGGTTGACGACTATGTAGGGTTGTTGTATAATTTGTACTAATCATGTGTTTTAAACGCATTTATAAATTATTTATTTGTATTATGGTTATATTTGGTTTTGTCGCATTTACTAATTATCTACTAATTTTTATTATGGTTATATCTGGTTATTTGTGTTTTAAACGCATTTATTAGTTATTTACTTATTTGTATTATGGTTATATTTGGTTTAAGGGCATTTACTAATTATTTACTCAATTTTTATTATGGTTTTATCTGGTTATCATTTCTACAGTTGTCACCCTGCGCATATCCTGTTTTCACCAGAATAAACGTTTATGAGGTTGTGGAAAAGTTCAGTCCACTTCTTCTGTCTGCTCTGGTTCTATTGTTAAGCGATAAAAGTAATGTTGAATATTATTATTTAAGTCTACAAGTGAAACCGAAAGCGATTCTGATACACACTATGTATTTTTTAAATATTTTGAAGAGTACCCAAAAAAATGTGTACAATGCACTATCCCGAAGATATCCATTTATATATACAATTGTACTTATTTTCCTATTTCTTAGTACACTAGGAATTTATTTGGGAGAGGTGAGTTTTTAAAAATCATTTAAAATTCCTATTAATATGTTGAACATAGAGTGAGGGTTCAATGGGAACTCTTATACTTCTATTTTATAATTGTTCCACTAGATTATTTAGCCACTATTATCTTGTTCAAATAATTTTATATTAAATACTCAAATAAAGTCCAATATTATAGATATTAAACCAAATTTGGGATGAAAGCTAAGAATCCTAGCTATTAGCCGATTTTTTTTTCCTCCAAAGAAAGTGCAAAAATCACTAAATTTACACTATAATTACACTCACAAAATGTGTGGAATCCAATGATAGTAAATTCCAAATTACTGTATAAAAATCTTATAATGTCTGAACACTAGGTTAGAAAACATTTATGGTTTCCTTTGAGATTTTTTTTTTTTCTTTTTCGAAAAAGCTTTAGCTTGCAGTGTTATCTATTTCCTATTACACAAAGGTATTACAATATTGTGATTGGTTGGTTAAATAATTAATTAATAAATATGTCTCTTTTAGAATACAAACATGACATTTTGCATGGAAATAATTATTCTTTTACTGTATTCGTCCATCCAAAATTGTATTTTAATTGAATTTTAATAGATTTTGAAGGCTATGTTAAACCTAGTTGTGGGTAATTCCATGTGAAATCACTTAGATTTTAAATAAATTGTAGCTTGACCATTTTAATTATTTTTANGTTCTTGTTACATCCGTGTCATGGTAAGGACGGCTTGAATAAGAACACAACTTACTTGAATTAATGTTACTGCTTAAATGAGTGGTTTGGTCTGGAACACCGGCTATCGATATGATTCTCGATAGACATTTAGGATGGGGCATGATGGGAAGCAGATAATTTATTACGTCACCACACATGGTAGCCAACCTACATGGAAATACATTACAGTTCTGGTTTTCACTAACTAATATAAAGAAGACATTATAGGATTTCGGAAAGTGTTTGAAAAGATATAGAATATTTTATAAACCAGACTCAAATTACCTTGAAATACCCAACATTTGTGAGTAAAGGCTACTTGCCATTTTTTTAATGACCTTTCAAGGTGACTGGGGGTTGGACCCACAAGATAGAAATTTTTCTGCTATAACTAGGTTATGGCTAGTAGAGTGTATAGCTTTGGAACATTAAATTCTTGCTTTGGCCCCCTTCCTGGGTTTTTTTGGTGTCAAAGTTTCAAAAATTTCAATTTTTATGAGTTCAAGGTCAAATTTCTCAAAAGGGGAGCATATAAAAACTTAGTTTTTGTTCACAGGGTACCTCTGCTGGTACTCAACAAAATCTGTGAGTTTCATTTGGTGGTTAAAATTGGTAAATAGAAGTTAAAGGTTCAAAAATATGTATGAAAAATTTTAATATTCAAGCACTCTGAAATGCATAGTTATTTATGTTTATATACTCAATAGTTTAACAAATATTTTTTAGGCCTTAAAATGAAATTCAAATAGCTATACTTGAACTCTTTAAACTACAACTGTGATATGCCTACAATGTATAAAAAAATTAATAAAAAATACCACACCAGAAGATATTTTACAGTTTGTAAATCATGAACTTCAGCAAAACTTGTCTTTTATAGTCTTATTTCTGAAAGTGAACTTGCAACTCAAGTGAAAGTTTAATGGTTTTTCCTTAAGTAATGTTTTAAAAACGATCATCCTGTTATAGTTGTGAACTCTGAAGGTTTCAGGACATCTAAAACATTCCTAATTTCCACCCATGAAAGATATTTCATTAAATTGAAGCTTTTTGATTGACCACCTGGTTTGTAACACAACACTATGATATCAGTGTTTTCCTTTGAAATTTCACAAACATGTGCATGATGGGTACTATCTGTACACACAGCAACTTTATTGACATGAAATCCCCAGAAGACCCATCAAATGTGAATACTTGGTTTTTTTATATCAAATGATGCCGAATTCTTGCTAACTTACATTGTTGTTCTTTGGTGGATAACCATAATGGTCTATATCTAGTGCCTCCATATGTTTGTTTCCTCAAACCCTCTTTTCAAATTCAGCTTTTTTACTTTCTCGCTATCGTACAGATAGAGAAAGTATTGCGATTGTCAAATAATTGAACTCAAGATTTTGATGAATTTTGACGTTTCTTGACACCCCCCCTGAATACGAAAAAGTGTTTTTTTAAATCCCGTCTGTCTGTACCTTGGACTAGAGTCCAAACTATTTTACCTATCGGGTTAAAACTTGGTATCTAAGGTTTTCATAGGTTAGTCCTGAGGAGTTTTTGGAATTGGATATCTAACCCTAAAATTAAGGGTAGTTTACTGAAGGGCAAAAAGAGTAAAAATCGATTTTGATTAAATTTTATTTCTAAGCATTGATCAATATTATAAACAAAATAGCTACTCTCATATTTTCGGCAAAATGAGTTTAAGGGTTCCGGTCTGAAGTGTAAATTCTCATTTTTTTTTGTCACATCTCCGAAAGTATTAGAGAAATGAAATTACTTATCACTGTAAATATGTATGTCTCTTTATAATACAAATATTTTATTTGAAACATATTTTTATAAAACTAATAATTTTCAAGCTCAACGCAAATATTTAAAGTGTTTTAAATTTCGAACACTATGTAAACATTACCCCTGAAGTTCGAATCAATCATCCAATGAACTTGCCTACCACAGTAGAATATGATCTTCTCCATCGAAGTTGCCTGACACCTTGGAATCATCATATAGTCGCTGCCATTCTATTGTATCCATCAGATGCAGATTTTAGTTGTGTACTTCTTCAAGCCACAAAATACATATGTAGGATCAGAAATTGGGACATAACTAAGGGATAAGCCTAGGGAACGACTACCGAGTGAGTACGTAGCGTTCCTCATCGGTATTGCATTCCCAAGGGCAGGAAACATGGAAATTACCATAAATGGATTCTGAGCTAGTGGACTGTGGCCGGTGGACTGACATGTTTTCACTGATGTTGACTGATGTCAGCTATATCGGATCATCATGAAACTCATCAGGATGAGGACACCGTGTCTGCTACAACTACACTATCAACCCCAGGTCCTTCAAATGCGACCCAACATGAGAGTCCAGATTATGTTCCAGCTCAAATAATTTTTCCCTTACCTTCATCCAGTGCAGATGGTTCGAGTAGAAAAGTTGGAAAGCGTGGTACAGCATCTGGAGTAGTCTTGACTGGAACTCCTCACAAGAAAATGCTGGAAATGTCAAATTATGCTGCACAAAAAAAAACTTTTTGAAAAAAAAAACAGTCCTTGCTGAGATGTCAGGAGCAATGGATGATAGTGAAACTCAGTCTTATATGGGATGAATGTTATGAGGAAGACTGGATTCAATGTGAAAAGTGCAAAGGATGGTCACATTAAAACTGTGCCGAATTAACAAATGACTTTTACTATTTTTGCAGCAGTTCACAATAATTATCTCACATGTTTTAATAATGTTCTGAAAGTTCCATGGGTTTTATAAATATTGAGACATTTGTTTTGGTTCTATTGTTGGGGCTGTCGCATCCGCGTGTGGTGACCACGTGGGTTGGTTATAATGTAAACACAGATTAATTACAATTGTGTGACAAAATTGTATATTCTGTAACGTTACATGTATTTGTTTTAATTTTGAAAAAACAAACTAATCATAAAAAAAATCAATTTTAACATTTTTTACAAACTACATACACCAACAAATACCAACCTTTTGCAATGTAAAGTGGAGGAGAATGATTATATTAAGTTTTCACAAGATTTTATCATGTTTTTATTTGGTTCTTCCGTAACACAAGATTATTCAGGGTGTCCAGCGACCTGAAAAACCTGGAAAACAGGGAACTGTCAGGGAATTTGCTTGGTCAGGGAAAAGTCAGGGATTTTATTAAATTTCTGGAATTTTTACATTTGTCTATAAAAAGCCACATAATTTGATTTACAAAAGTTAAAATAATACTTACCTAGAATCACTTTCACACCATGTCCCTGTTGAGCAGACTAATATTACTTCTCAAGGTCAACAAGTGAGTTTTGTGTCTTTTTTTAAAGTTGAGTCATGGTTATTCACATGCGCAAAATTTGGTTAGGTCTACATTTTAAGTAGAAGGATCTAAGAATGACTCTGTCCCGCAACTATTTTAAATCTATTTTTAACTTAAAATAGTCCATTTCCCCGGAGGCAGAGATTGTTAAATCCCTTCATTGAATGACACAATTTCAGAATATGTATGTATCTAGAAAAAAATTCTACTTTATTTATCTGTAATCTTAAAAAATGATTTTAATAATATTTTTAATATCGATGTATAGTATATAATTATAAATTATTGAAGTCAAGTAAGTGCGCTTAGTTGAAGAGCTTAATATTTTAACTGAATTTAGAGTAACAGAACCTTAAATAAAGCTATTTTAAACAACTTGTGACATATTTTACTAGAAACAAACAAAAATAAAGAATTTTCATTTTTTGACGATTTCAACAGACGTTAATGATCGAAATCGAGTATGTCCGCTCAGTTGATTAATTTCCTATCTTTGTTGGATTTTTAGTTACACAACCTTAAATAAAGCTATTTTGAACAACTTGTTAACATAATTTATTAGGAACAACCAAAAATAAAGAATTTTCATTTTTGAACGATTTCAACAAACAAAAATGATAGAAATTGATTATGTCCGCTCAGTTAATTATTTTCCTATCTTTATTGAATTTTTAGTTACAGAACCTCAAATAAAACTATTTTGAACAACTTTTGAACAAATTTCACTAGAAACAACGAAAAATAGTGAATTGTCCTTTCTTGACGATTTCTAAAGACGAATATTATCAAAGTCGAATATATGCGCTCATTTTAAGAGTTTAATATTCTAACTGAATTTAGAGTAACAACCTTAAATAACGCTATTTTAGACAACTTGTGACATATTTTACGAGAAACATACAAAAATAAAGAATTTTCATTTTTGTCGATTTCAACAGACGTTGATGATCAAAATCGAGTATGTCCGCTCACTTGATTAATTTCCTATCTTTGTTGGATTTTTAACTACACAACCTCAAATAAAGCTATTTTGAACAACTTGTGAACTAATTTCACCAGAAACGACAAAAAATAAGGATCTGTCATTTATTGAGGATTTCAAAAACGAAATGATCTAAAATGAATATGTCCACTCAGTTGATGGTTTTCCTATTTTTATTGAATTTATACTTACAGAACATCATGTAAAGCTATTTTGAACAGCTTGTCAAA
>CABEEJ010011598.1:0-10558 GCA_901482245.1 Timema douglasi | reverse complement strand
AACCATTCTTTATGTCTACTGAATAAATCTATTGTGAAATTGAAAGGTTAAGTTTTCTAATTTAAACAGTAGTAGTAGTAGGCATGTCAAGTTTGGTGCAAAAGCATTAACGACAATTATTTTGACTATCGAATGACTGACACCATCAGTTTTGTTCGGGTCATAAGTATACCCAGATGATTATTATCATTTTATTGGGGGCAGGGGTGGAGTGTGGAGGGGTAGAGGAGGAAGACTTGTGGTGAGATTCCTCACAATTAGATCTCAAGAATACCCTCTCGGGATTTATTTTAAACATAGCTTGGTTTTTAGGTGCTATGAACTCTATAAGATGCCAATAAGCTACATACTAGCCTTTGAATTGAGGAGAAATTAAAAATAGTATTATTAATAATACTTTTACTAGTTTATGTGGCCGCATGGTCTAAGGCATCACTCTTGCAATAGACTAGACTGCCGATGATGGGTAGATCAAAGTTAGATTTTGGTTTGGTGAGCTGATGGTGATTTTTCCAAAAGGGTTTCACACTCTCTCCACGCGAATGTGGGTACGCTTCCTCTAAATTCAATTTCTTTCATTCCTAGTACATTAGTATACTTAGTACATATGTACAAATAATCAAACACAAAATAACATACCTTAAGAGAGCATTGATAGTTGTTATCTTAGAACATTTTCATTCTATTTCATTTCCTTGCTCCACGTCCTATTGATCGTCCGGACTATCCACCCACATATTTACATCAATGAGGAAGCTATCTTTGAGAGAAAGTGTACCATCATTCACGGGAGGGGGGATTGGAAATCATCTAAGAGAAAAAAACTCGTAACATCAACCCAGGATTCGATCCATGACATCCCCAATAGTCGCCAAACCAAGCCAGAGGAGTATAACGCCTTTGTCTACGGGCCCACAAGTGCGAGATTTTTATATTTGTTTGAATAAAGACACAATTAATTATTATTTGCAGGAGTTCTTTACCCCGTCTCTCACTGACCCACCCCCTCCCCTTTTCAACTCTTCCTTCCTCATCTCTACCCTAATAATGTAATTAAATTCTGATGGCACGGACTGGTGGTAGGAAGAATTGCAACTAAAATAATGTCTTGATACGTTAAATATGTAATTTTTAAAACACTGTTCATTCATTCATTCTAGGAGTGCCTTATGTTATTCTCTCTCTCGCTCTCTCTCAAATACTTCGGCTTTGTGGCAGCAATCATTAACAACGTTAATGAAAGGAAAACATTGGTCTCCGTCTGTGTTATTTCTTATCGGCCAAAGTTGACATTGTGCATAGGAGAAAGGGGGACAGAGCTATCACTGCGGGACTAGAAAGACAAATCATCTTCACAGTTCAATTTCCTTGGCAATCTCCAGCCGCAACCCCCCTTCCCCCCTTCCTCAGCTACACACACTCAACTACATAACCCGCCTTCATTTTTCTTCTTCTTGTCACATGACACTCGAAGACATTCGCCGTAATCAGATTTTTTTTCGCCAGAAATTACTGAACCCTTGTTTATTTATAAATACCTTCAAGTCTGTTTCTTTTCTTTAAACACTTTGTTACGAGTAGTTAACTTTAGTTTTAAGAACAGGCTAATTATATCATCACATGACTTATAAACTTGCTCAACCCCATAATAAAAGTAATACATAGTCCCATGGCCGTTAGATAAGCACCTTTAATTTTTTCATGTTCTATCCCTTTTAATTATTTTATATTAAAATAACTTAAAACATTAATGTTTTGTTACTAAATAATAATCTTTCTGATACTATGCGAGGTTGCAAGTCAATGCAACATCTCGTTGTCACGATCTTGCTACAGAAAGACAGACGACTTCAAAGAAAGTAGTGTACGCAATGAGGTTGCAATATGGAGGATTCTAGAAGGAACAGTATTGTTCGGGGTATCTTGCGAACAAAGACATCTTGCCCGGTTCTTTTTGATTGAAACTTCATACTTTCAGGACGTGTTGGCAGGCCCGGGCCCTGTGTCAAGTAGAACTGGGGCCCTTAGAAGTTAGTTCCCCAATGAATGATTATGACTCTCACATTATACATCATACAGGGACAATTTTACTTAGAGACAACATTTTACCAATCATGGTGAGTACCATGAATTTTGTTATTAACATATTAATTATTAATACTGTAATAACTATTAAGCAATATGGTATATTATGTACTGAGTGGATTATAGTACTATAATTTAATAGCTAATAATATAATAGTACTGGACATAATATAATTATAAACCATTTCAGTGTAATTGCATTTTATGTAGTCCTCCGTCTGCAGGTGTAATAGTATTATTAGTATAGTAAAAATTATTTTATTATTAAAAACATTTTTTCGCGTTTTTCTCACGTCACATTTAGTTGGTTCCCCAATATTATTAATTTTATTATTTTACCTCAGAAATTATTGTCAATATAAAATAAGTGTTTAGTTTTTTGTCAAAAGTAAATGGTACCGTCTTCAGATATGTGATATTTCCAGTTCGCCAAAAGCAAAGGTTGCGTTTATTTTCAAGCACGGACTGTCGGACTACTCGTAATACCAGGCTACTAACGACCTTCGATTATAGAATAGTCTAGAATAGTCTGGGATAAATTTTAAGAAAAAACATAAAAATAACCTATTGAAATATTGAAATATGATACGATCACAAAATAAATCTGAGAAGTCAAAGTGATTTATTTGCCAGGGGAATGGGGGCCCCTAACCTCGGGGGCTCCTGTGCTTGTCACGCTTGGTACACTTGGCACACTTGGCACATGCCACATCCGGTCCTGTGTTCGTGGACCTTTCTTGGACATGTTATAAAATAAACTCATCTGTTTTCTCTAAAACAAGATTTGTTTCATATATAATTGTGTGATTCGTAAGTTGATTAAATTTCTCATTAAAATACTTTTCAACCCATCAAGTGCGAGTGCGATATCGGCAACTGAACTTGTGTAAAATTCGCATGTAGTATGTTCAATAAATACAAATAAAATTATCATTTGCAAATAAGACTGTGTGGAGTAATTATTGTTGAAGATTATAGCCTTATGCTAACAAACGGCCTGGGTACGTTTAGGTCACTTAGGAACTTGCACAAGGAAGGTTAAAACTTGATCCAGTAACGTGGAACACAATCAAATCATAATCATGGAAAGAGTGTGGGGTATAACTTGATCCAGTAACGTGGAACACAATCAAATCATAATCATGGAAAGAGTGTGGGGTATAACTTGATCCAGTAACGTGGAACACAATCAAATCATAATCATGGAAAGAGTGTGGGGTATAACTTGATCCAGTAACGTGGAACACAATCAAATCATAATCATGGAAGGAGTGTGGGGTATAACTTGATCCAGTAACGTGGAACACAATCAAATCATAATCATGGAAGGAGTGTGGGGTATAACTTGATCCAGTAACGTGGAACACAATCAAATCATAATCAGGGAAGGAGTGTGGGGTATAATATGATTGCACTCTCACCGATTATTCCAATTTGCAAACCTTCACACGCTGTTAAAGGAAAGGCCTAAACTTCAGCAATGATATGTACTTTATAAACCATGCGCTGAGAATCGAACCCAAACCTCTCAAATCAATGTACTACCGATAGACTAGACATTCTTCATCTCACCGAATATGGCTGCCTGTTTCCACCCTCCACTGGTTCTCAGTTGACAACTCATGTCATATTGTTATTAATGGAACGAAAGGGTCCTCTTGTTCTGAATGTATTATTATTATTATTATTATTATTATTATTATTAGCACCGCGTCTTACTACCCGTTCGGGCTATACGCACTTACGCTAATGTGTAATGGTAGGGTGATTGTGAGATGAAATGGAGGACCTACAGTTTAACGTGGAATCCGAACCACGGTGGAGGCCTAGCATTGCCTTCTGAATGTATTATGAAGAGGAGTGTATGCCTACAACTATATCGGTACAATATTAAGAGAAAGGCAATTTTTTAAATGGTGGATGGATTTGATAAAACCATAATACTCCAGCAAGACACCATGACCACTCTACATGTCTGCTCAAATTAAAAATAAAATGTAAACTAGATGATTCCACCGGGTGCTTTCTAAACATCTAAATGGTATGGATGAAGAATGTTACCTAGTGGAAGTGCACCCACACCTCCTTGGAAAGAGGGTAATGAAACCACAATAATAAATCTAATGGGGACAACAGTCTGCAGTGAAGTTGGACGAGATTTGGACCATGATATAACCATCATAGGAAATCCAGTATTTTGTGAGTTGGGCCCCTCGAGGGCGAGCTAATCTCGTGCTGTTCGGGGTAGATACAAAAACTTGGGAACACGTTGCAAACGTTCAGAAATACCTCACTATTTGAGAAAGTTTTTTTTATTTCAAAATATGTTGTACGCCAAAAAAGGGGTTAAAGTTATCATCATATCCTTTTGTAATAAAATAATATATTTGCTTTATGTTTATTATATTAGAAAAAGTTTCTTTTAAAGATGAAATGAATTTATTGTCATCGATATTTCATCGATATTTCATCAGTAATGTATTAGCTGTGTGATCAAAAGTAAATGGTCAGTAACATATATCTATCCTTTCTAAAAATAAATTAAAACAATTCGGCAGTACTACAAACAAAATAAGATAAGATAATTGAGGATTGTATTAGGGGTTTTGAATGCTCATAGCTGAAATTCTCATTTTTCTAAAAGGGCCGTGTAAGTAGACGACTTCCTTGATGGTTTGGTTTGTCCTTGCCCAACAATAACAAAGGTCCGGTAGCACTGATTGAAAAGCTAAGACACAATCTTCTTTTCCCTTCTCTTCTCATCAGAGATATGAACTTCCGGTGACAACAAGGGTTGTGTACCCCTCCCTCACCACATGATTGATTCTTAACTTATTTTCAAGCACCCCGCTGCTACCCCTTGGATGAAGATCAGTAGTTATATTTTGACACCCCCTCTACCTCTACTAGCTGATGGTTTACATCGTAGGGGTGGGGAGAGGGGGCGTGAAAGCCGGAATCAAGTGGTGAGACTTGGGAAACTCTCCCTCCAAACATGCCCTCTTTTTACCAAGATAATAAATCAAACATTGTCAACTCAATCTGCATATGAGAAACCTCCAATGATGGCATTCTTTCAAGAACTCGCACTCTCAAACAAGAAGTTTGTTTAGGGTCGAATTTGTTTTTAAATTGCGACAAGAAATGACAAAGAGATCAACGTTATTTGCCGGATACGAGAACTACTTTTGTTTGTGGGTGGTGGGGAGGTTGAAGTTCGAATCCTGGTTTGGGGTAGAGAGACAGTTTTTCCGTATATGCTTTCCATAATACTTCCTCCAGCCTATACCGATATCATCGGTATCTTCTTAGAGTAATTAAATATGGTTATCCCAGATAGGTAGTAATACACGATTTATTAATATAGGTCTAATGAAATAATAATTAATATCAAAATTTATTTTAAAATTATTTGTGGCATTAGATATTATAGCTGTCAAAGATTTTTAAGCGAGGTTAACTGCAGTTATTATAGCAATGAGAGCTCTCAAAATTTGACTAAACAAATATGTATAGGCCCTACATAATATTATATTTAGTGAATAATTAATTTGTTTTAATAAATCTTTTTAACCTAAGCTCATAAATAAATCAAATTGCTAGTCTTAAGCCTAATAGTCCATAATATAAAAACAAAAACATAAAATAAATGGCACAGAGCACTGCAGGGATTTTCTCTCTCCTTTACATAAAAATTGAGATATTTACTTAAAACTCGTAAAGTATGTGAAATGAAATAATAGACATTTTGGCATCACCATAATTTAAAAAAGAGCATCGCAATCCACCAAAGAATATTAAATAATTGACAAAAACAAAAGATAATATAAAAATCCTTTATTTTATTAAAAAGAAAGTAGCTATGACAAAGACAATAATAATAAACTTAGTCCCAAATTAAAATACTTTTAATTTAAAACAAAATGTCAGGATAGTAATTTATCAAATATATTGTCTGTTGGAAATCTGGCATTGTTATTAACTTAATAAACATCAAAAGCTGGTGAAATATTTTGACTTGAAACAATATGCATTGTACTTTATAAATGTCAATCTGTGTGCTGAATTATTCGCTTGAATTTATTCAATTTTAAAAGGGGGAAAAATTGTTCACAAATGTATGCATTTCCGAGCTTTGATAGTATCTTAGCCGTGTTCATTTTGATTGTGGGATTGTTATCACCCAAATACTTCAAGTAAGACTCTGGGAGAGACACTTTCATTAATGTGTCTCTAAAAATAGAACCACATTGAAAATCAACACATTCAAGTTGCATTTCTTCTTTAACACTTTAGACACAAATTGAAAATGAAGCTGAGAATTTAAAAAAATCTCCTGTTGGAAATCCTCTGTCTTCAAACTCTTTTCGGAGATCTGAAATTATCGTAACATAATTATTGAGGTTGGACATATAATCATAGGTTTTCACACTTGTTTTGAGCTTAAGCGAGTTAGAAAAGATTTCCCACGGTCTAAGTTTGGAATGGAAGGCTATGACATGGCCATACAACTGTGTGATGATTTGCCCCTTTCCCTGAAGTTGAACATTAAGTGAATTAAGATGCTGTGTAATATAAACAACATCAAAAAAATCCATCTCCCAAGACTTGTTATTAAATTAATTGACAAAACTGTTTTTTCAGCTATAAATGATTAAATAGAATCTTTAAGTTCAAAAAATCGTTTTAAAACTAACCTCTGGCTCAACCACCTAACTTTGGAATGATACGGTAATTCTGAATATTCTTTACCAACTTATTCAAAAATAAAAGCGGAAAACTGACGGTGATGCGTGAGCAGGAATCAAATGACAGTTTGTCCAACTGCTTACATCACGTGGTCTATTTTTAATGTGTTTGTGCACAAAGCTTCCTGGTGGAAGATACAATGCAATGTACAGTACATAATGTTCAGATGGCAGCCCCAACACCAATAGTTTCTCTATTAATTTATCAATATCAAAGTTTTTTGAAACCACCATAGAAGGAGCGCCGTCAGTAGTAAGGCCAACATTTTTATTTCAATCAAGTTTTGTATTATTTATCACGTTTCCTAAAACAAACCCGCCTCGGTAACCTAGTTGGCTAACGCACTGGTCTCGTGTTGAACATACTACCACTGGGAGATCAAGGTTCGAATCTCGTCCTGGTAAACTTGGGGTGGTTTTTCCTAAATGGTTTTCCAGTCCCCTTCCATACAAATTCGGGTTCATTTCCTCTATATACCACCTTCCCAATTTCTAATCTATTAGCCTAATTAGTACTTTAGCGTAATACCCAAACGGGTAGTAAGACGCAGTGCTAAAAAAAATTCTAAACCAAAATATATTTTTCTGACGTGGTGTCTTTTAAGGTGTATTATTTCTAGAAGTTCTTCAGTTACATTTAATTATATGTTCACGCCACTGGAATTACAGCCAGCTTTGCCACATCTATTGTATCTGTACTCTTGTATCTGTACTCTTGTATCTGTACTATAGAAATATCAAGAAAACTCTCAGCCCTCTTTATTAATTGTTCTTTGATATTACCTAAAGTATCAGTGATGCACACTGCAACGGGATTCCTTGGGAGGCTAAGGTTTGAAAATAATTTCTGAAGCAGAACCCAAACGGTGTTTTAAAAATTCTCCCTCACTGAATGGTTTCGACTCACAGGCAAATACAGTCCCAAACTCAAAATACATTGTGGACCAAATTCTTTCAAACGTCGGTGAGGGCTGGTATAAATGCTCCCACGGGCTGTATGTTTAACACCCCTGTCTTAAAACAATCAACCACAGAAGTGGATTTTAAATTTAAAAAAAATAATTTAAACACTGTTGACAAAATAAGAAACTATCACAGCAGGGGGTAGGGACATTTTTAAACCAATGTTTCTTTTAATCAAGACCTTGTCAGAGAAATGCCTGAAAGTGGTGAAAACCCCCCACCCCGTCCTCTCCCACGGGTTTTCCCCAACCTTTACACTCTTGATGAAGGGGACAATTCAAAAGGTAGTAACATCGGAACGACATAGGGCCGGTGTCCAAAAAAAGGTCACGCAACTTATCTCGTGTAGAAACCACCCTCCACAACCCCTTTGCATGTAGAGGAAATTGCGCCGGATCTAATCTGCGTAGCGGAGGTGTAATGGGCCAGTGCGCCGTCCTACCAGTCTCCCCTGGAGCCATGACCGTTGTAAAACATTTGACGACAAGAGAGCCCGAGCATAATCGAGTGGTAGCTGGAAGCGACGAGGGGTTTATCGGGAGGGGTGAGGTGCCTTCTCAGAATGCCTTCATAGATTTGTTTAGTGCCGTCATTACGTTCCACGTACTTTTTAGCTACTATAGTACTAGGGATTTACTTAAGGTGTAATGGAAGGTAATGGGGGCTTAGGTCAATATTTTGAACTTTTCACAACAAAAATAGTTTTTGGCCAAAGTAAATAAAACATCGCTTCAGTATCTATAAAATGAGTCAAATGAAGTGTGTGTGTGTGTGTGTGTGTGTGTCTTATGAGTGTTACGTGATATCTACCACACGCAAAGCAAGATCTGAAATTTAAATATTAGTAGCGCCTGAGCACGATCATATGTAAATAGAAATTCTGACTAGAATTATTTTAATTAGAGGAAATCGAAAAATGAAGACATTAGAACCGTGAGAAAGCTGTATATATAATATAAATTGTAATATAGTTTGGTGGCCATCGAGAGTAAACAAGAAGAGTTTGGTATCTACAATAAACTCTTCTTCTTGTGTCGTCATGATGTACCAATTGTTAAATGTCACGATTTATGTCTAATAAATAGCGTTTATGAATTGATAATTTTTCACTTGTAAGCCATTTTACCCTTTCTCCCTTTTTTTACCTTTTACTACATTTTCCCTACATCCTTTATATCCCACACACTTTATAGCCTTTTTACAACGTCTTAAACGTTTTGCCCGTTTTACTCTAAAATATGTATCAGAGGCTAAGCCAGGTAATTAATTTAAAAGGCGGTAAAAATGCCAAAAATGCTAAAAATAGTAAAAGTAAAATCTTATCAAAAGTTTTTTTGTTTCAAAATGTAGTAACAAAGTTAGATGATAGACCTGTGTGCCGAGTTTGACCATTATCTACTGAGAAGCTCTAAAAGCTATTAGGAGTACATTAGCATACAAACACACAGATAATATGATGGAAATAAAATGACTTTAATTTCGAGAAAGTTGTATTTGTTTGAAAAAAAAACACTATATTATCTGCATTTTAGATGATTTCAGAGTCAACCCAGCTCGTTTACTGCTCTTCTACAGTTGAGATGACATCAAGCACAAACTTTTTGTAGAGGTTTGTAAATACACGTTGTTCCTGTTTGAAGATAATAATGTAACTTACATTAAATTTGGTTTAAATGAAGCCGCGTACTCAAATACATGTATATTACACGTTGTCCCCTCCTGCATTCCCCATACAATTCCAACCACTGGAAGGCATTTTAAATTATTCAGGGCGTACTTTTATCTCGACAGAGGTTGTTTTTTTTGTTCTGTCGTGTGGTTGTGCAAATATCCTGAAGCAAAAATATAAAATCCATAAATTATGCGTAGAGGGTCATAGTGTGTATTAGTAACATTTTAGTCATTTGAACTACATCGAGCGCAAATTTTCAACGAGATTGCTAATTTACTAATCCCCCCCTTTTCTTGTCAAAAGGACCCATCTCGTCTGACAAGTGTTTGAGCAGATCTGGGTCTCCGACTCGCTTGTTTAACTTTCTAATACTCTCTCTGACCCTTTACGCATAATTTATGGCGTTTATTGTTGCCTCGGGTTATTTGGAGAGCCGCTCCAAACCCTCTGTTAGATAAAAGACTGGGAGCATTTGAAAACATCGCAACGATATGTGCCTAGAAGTGTACACACGGCGACGTAAAAAAGTGGAGCCAGTCATTAAGGTGAAGCTAGGTTGGAAGGTAATGTTAGATAAGGTCCGTGTTACTTAAGTTTATTTAATTAAATAATAGTTTTTGTCCAAATAAATAAAACATTGCTTTACTAGATGTATTTAGATATATATTCCTCATAGATATATATTTTTTATCACCATATCTCACTACTTTGTTAGATTATAAGCTTATGCTTAAATTATAATTACTCTAATGGGGTAGGGCTGAAGGAGGAAGCATTTTAGAGGTTAACTACCCTCATTTGCTTGAAAGAGGGGTGTAAAACCATTAGGAAAAGACCACCCTCAATAGACCCGACTGGGATTCGAGTCTTACACTCCATTGAGGATATACGCACATGTTCTAAATACTCTAACGAGTTAGGGATGAGGAAGGTTGAATTTCAAGAAAGCTTACCCAACCATGGTTCAAATTCCAATTTCTCCGTCATCAACAGTCCAGTCTAATGGGCGTTTACACGGTATGATTTTTCGTGCTAGATGTCTAGCATGCTTCTAACCTGCGCGCATGCTAGTTATCACGCAGGCTGACTC
>CABEEJ010011597.1:0-10563 GCA_901482245.1 Timema douglasi | reverse complement strand
CTTTCTTAGCACACCCACAATGGCCATTTTGGGGGTGAAGTCTTTGGAGGAGAGACTTCCTAGATTCAATAGGAGGAACCGACAGAGCCTGGTCAGTCACCTGTTAACTCTTGGCGGGGCTACAGCGTTTGGATACGTTGGAGCAAGACCGGAGGCTGAACAAATTTGAGTCTGTAGGTTCACCTCCTCACAAACATACAAATGAGGACATGAGAATGGTAACCCCACAGATGTTTAATAATGGTCCACGGCAGCAGAACTTTTGGAGAAGGACTGAACCACGCCTGGAATATCAGCGACGAGGGCCGGATTGGAGAGCACCTTCAGACATGCTCCAAAGTAGAGGTCAAGAAAAGGCTCATCTCAGCCTGGATTTCTGAGGAGACAGGAGACAACACCAAGGGCAGTTCTATAGGGGTAGGGGAAACCCTTACCCTAGCGAAAGGGAACAAAGATTTGTAAATTTTCCCCAACAGAAACCTAAGAAGACGAACATGAGCTCCCAAAATCACCAGAATACCAGCAGGGGGCCCAGATTTCAGACCCAACAAGTTGCCCACCTGCTGAACCACATCCCGCACCCCAAACGCGATAATCACAGCGGAAAACACCGGACCTGCGATGTAGAGATCACGGATAGGTCGCAGGGTTCACATAATCTGGGTACCCATTTTGTGGAAGTTTTGGGTGCAGGTACTCTAGGGGTGGACAACAGAGAAGAATAATCGTAGTTTTTGTTTATATGTCAAAGCCAAAATCTATGTTAGCTTTTAAAGTCGTGAAGAGAAAAGGAGTTAAATCCAATTTTAACACTTTATGATATATATGACTTTTGTGTTTAATGACGTGTAAAAAAAACTGACATTAAAATTGAGGGGTTGTTGGAAAGTACCCATATGACAAGTTTGAGTAAGTTGAAATGAGTACTCTAACATTTAATAATGCTTAGGTTAGGTGTTGGCCTAAATTTTCAGCATTTTCATTCATGTTTGGTCAGCAACATACCCCAATATCTCTGAAAGAACTTGTGGTTCACACGTTCACGTGTGAACGGCCCGCGACCCTCCCAAGTCCCGCGCGCCCTACGTTACATCATTGTACAATGTTTCTACACTGTCTTGTTATACATTTTCAAGCCATCATGCAATTATTCATTTTATTAACATTTTTTTATAATTGTTAGAGTAATTTTAATGTCCTTAAATTATTATTATTAGCACCGTGTCTTACTACCCGTTCGGGTTATAAGCCCTTACACTAATGTGTAATGGTAGGGTGATTGTGAGATGAAATGAAGGACCTACAGTTTAACATGGAATCCGAATCTTGATGGAGGCCTGACATTCAATGTCCTTAAATACATAAGTGTTGAAACCATTTTAATTATTTGTTTATTTATTAGATATTTATTTGAGTGTTCTTGTTATTTAAATTGTGTTTAATAAGTGTTATTTCTGATTTAAAAACCAATATTTCTATTATTTAACCTTTTTTTTAAAAATTATTTACTATTAATAAAAATGAGTGTCATTCATATTTTAAGAACATGTGTTTTAATAAACTTTTTAACATTTAAAATGATGAATAGGCCTATACTCGAATTCGACTCAAACTCGAGAGCTTTTAGAAATACTTGACTCAAATGAAAATCCAAGCTCGCAGACCCCTAGTACTCACATAATATTCCCATGAGATACACAAATATAAAATTAACCAAAGGCAGATATTGACTATACCCCGAGAAGGCTGGGAGATATTACACTACCCAAATAGACGGGTTAGTTCCAGAGGTGAAGTGTGACTCACCTGGGTTTCACCCTTGCAAGGCAGCATTCAATGGCTTGGAAGCGGAGTCGAAGGAAGTCTGTACGAAGCTCGCACACCTCGTGCTTGGAGCGAGTGGCTGAGTCTCCATAGTCGACGTAGTAGAGACTCACCTTGCTATCTTCAATGTTGTAGTCATCCAGTGTGACCTTGGCAACTTCTGCACGGTACCACTTGTTGTCGTACAAGAAGGGGGCAGCTACAATCTGCCCCTCCTCCAACTGAAAACAGCAGATTATTCATCACATTTTAGGGGTAATCCATAAACCATGCTACATTTCAAAAAATAATTTTCGAGCCCCTCCTCTAATGTAGCACTATATAGAAATTTAGCCTAACCCCCTTCTGCGCCCCTAATCTGTGTTATGTAACTTTTCACATCAAGAGTGAATGTCATTATTTCACAGGAAAGGTTTTATTATATTGGGAAGAAGATACAGGAAAGATGGATAGAAACATATCAAAGGAATGAAAATATTATGGCTTTTATAATGAAAAAAAGAACAGCACAGTTCACATATATTTCCTGTGTTTGTCTTTTATATTAATTCTTCACATGTTACTTTCTAAGTGACCTATCATTCTTTATAAATTTCCTTTTTTCTAATTTTTATGTTTTTTAGTTTCCTCTTTTAGGAAGTTGGTTTGCGCATTTTACACTTCCACCTTATGAGTTCCGATAGAATGAAACTTAGGTTGAGGGATTGTATGGTAACGATACATTTTTCAAGACCAATGGCAGCAATATAAATTAGGGATATGCGAGAACCACTTTTTCAATTCGAGACAATATCAAGATAAGGATATGAAAATATATATAGAGGTGCAAGAATGAGACAAGAAAACTTACTTTGAAAGTATAAAAATGTAAATTATGTTTATATTTAGGTAAATACAGAGTTTATAGAAAGCTAAAGTTGATTTATAGTAAGCTTTCTTTGCACCTTCCAAAGTTGGAGTTGGTTAAGTATGGTGGTGAGATCGCACAATTGGTATCCTTTTGGGGTAACCTTTGATCAAGGTGAAACTTGCTATTTTATGCTTTTTGCATACCATTGTGAGGCAAAATGTAATTTTATAAAAATAAAGAAAAAGGAAAAATAAACTAATAAGTGTAAATTTAATGACGAAAGCCCACCTAGGGAAAGAAGAACAATATGGGAAGAATCCAATCCCCAAAGGTGACATCTTCCTATCTTATGTCTTCTATAGTAGAAGTAATTACACACATATCTAAAGACTAATTTTAACACAAAATGAGTAATATTTCGGCATGGTTGCCTTTATCAAACAAGGAAGGACTGACTGATGGAATCCTGATCCCAGCCGACCTTGCACTACACCATCTAGTTTCATATAAGATAGGGTTGGCAGAATGGAACACCTGAGGGTAGGTGATGTGCTGTGGCATGCAACGATGCTTAAGACACGTACAATGCCGACAAATAGGACCTCCAGTAGGAGGGAAGTGGCTCACTACTTGACTTATAACAAAAAGCACCATTAGCCAGTCAGATACCAGCATGGTGGACAATATCTAATATCTTTAGCGCCGATGTACAAAAAACTGCCCTAGTCTAACTTATATCCTAGCAAGTTCTTATATAGGTGCATCTAAGTTTCTCAATACACTCCCAAGTGACTGCTTTAACTCACCTCACTTTCAGGTTTTTGATGTGGGAAATCCACATTGTTTTAAAATAAAATAAGTCCCAAGAAGCTTACAGTAGATGAAAGCAGGGGGCAACATTTCATAATGAATGTCGTCAGGGCCAGAAGCTGTGCTGCCCGCCTGGGACAGGACACAGGTCATTTCATCTATAGTAAAGGGAGAGTTATATCCTCCCCTCGACTTTGACCAAAATCATTAGTAAGGCGCTTAATGTTCCGCTTCTGTACTGCACAGTGCTAAAAATAGCAGCGAACATCGAGCCCAATATATTGACGACCTCCGCAAGGGAGGAGACAAACAAACCGTTAGACATGAGGACAGGTATATTATTTATGTAATTATAAGTGCTATGTAATCTACGAATATTTTGACAGCCCTTAGTTATGGGAATGGAAATTGTAAAATTCAAAATAAACCATCTCCAAGATTGTCTTCTTCGTTTGGAAATGAAACACCGAGCGCAAGCACGTAAGATCTGGAATGACTCCAAATTCTCTATAGTAGGATGCCGATGGAAGAAGTATTGACTTTCAATAGTTAAAAATTGCCAGACAACATTCCCCGTTCCACTATGGAGAAAGATGGCGCGGATTTAGGGATGAAAGCTCTCGCCGCCATGATGACTGTTGAAGTGCCCTAGCATCGATTTCAGTAGAACAGAGTCCAACAAATATAGTGAGCTCGTGAAATTTTTCAGTCAGTACGTTTAAGCACCCATTGGGGTACTTGTGCTGTACTGGGAGGATCTTCAATTTGTGAACACAGAATGGGAAAGTGATCGCTGCCACATAGGTCCGAGTGGACCTCCCAAAGGAAGTGAGCAGCGATCCCGGGGCTACATAAAGTTAGGTCGATGGCAGAGGATACACCANAGTTAGGTCGATGGCAGAGGATACACCATTGAAGGTGGAGAAGTGTGTCTGGGTCCCGGTGTTCATTAACACCAGGTTTCCCGAGACAAGAATATCCTCTACCATCCTCCCACGGGCGTCTGTAAAATTAGAACCCCACACCAGGTTATGTGCGTTAAAGTCCCCCAAGATAATATAGGGGGCGGGAAGTTGTATAAAGAGGGCCTCAAGACTCCTCTTTGAAACACGTTCAACTGGTGGGAGGTAGATGCAGCACACTGTCACTTCCATAGCAAGGGATTTAAGATAAATATGTTGTATGGCTGATGGTAGCACTGAGACTACAACACTTTATTCTGTGACCCCTGTACAAGGCAGTCTGTCAATGTAAGTTATTCAATAAAAGGGTGTTTATGTCGTTGTACATCTGTTCTTTTATTATGGTCTTGTAAACATATAATGGTAATATGGACAGCAATCACTTGGAGAACAGAAACAATATTAATATATTTATGGTATATATTGCTTAGAGCGAGTGTAGCCACGCCTTTGCTTGCCTGACCAAAGAATGGCTTGTCGGTACGATATACATTGTACCCAATAAGCATCGGGTTATCAACAGGGCAGGCTAGAGACCAGGCTGAATGTAGAGCCCTGCATTTGACACAGAACTTAGGAGACTAGCACAGTGTATCGTAAGCCTCCTGTCCACAATCTGCACAGGTCGAATTACCACGGCATCACAGCCTTGTATGCCCAAATTCCTGGCACTGAAAATAGAGCCGAGAGCGGGAACATACGGCCAGCCCTGAGAGCAAGGAAACCTGCTCAGGCCTCCGTTTGGAAGGATGAGGATGTATGAATCAGTATTTTTCTACTGTCTGTTCTTTTTTATAATAATGCGATAAACTTCGGTGACATTTTGAGGGGAAAGTTTCTCTCAGCTTTCCTCAATGCTCAAAAAGTCAAGGTCAAAAGAAGTGATCACCCCCTTGCAAACATCGAGGAACCTGTGTGGGTTAACCTTCACTTGTATACTGTCAGAGTTGCTCAACGGTATTTCAGTAAGAGATACAATGTTAATTGAATTAATATCAGTCAAAGTCTGAATCAATATACTGTCATCATGCAGTTTTCTTATAAATACATCATCTTTGGATGCCTTTTTAATCACTCTTCTGAGCAAAAATGGGCTGACATCTGTTTAATAAGTTGTATAGCAATGCCTAACTCAGCTGAGGGTTGATTTTGTTGGTCAGTTGGCCTCACTGTGTACAATACTTTTAGTGTTTGTTCTAACATGTATTTATTTATAACCTTCTTGTATAATTCATTCATAGCTTGTACTTCATGTAAATGAGATGTCTTGAAATTGCTGATTATGTCTAAAAGTTAATTTGTATGTGATATTAAAACAACATCCTTAAGGTTCTTACTGTCCTCTACTCGAGACATAATCAGGAAACAGGATTGAGGCCTCACCACTTATAGAATATTCAAAATTGGGCTAGAGACACTTTCTTGTTTTCACCTATTTTCTGAATTACAGCCCTGGGATGGGCCAAGCATCAAGTTTCCAGCATGTATTGGCCAAACGGTGTAAGCAGACAGTAAGGTCTCAGCTTTGGCAATAATTTCGGCCATGCCATTAGGGAACAACCTGGAAAGTACTCGGATCATAGACAAGGGTAATCCTAGTTGTTACTACCACATAGGGCACCGTTTTCTCTCTTGATGAGTGGTCCAAAACGACGCTAGACATGACAACCTCCACATGGAGCATCGCCAGCAGAGGGGTCATCACAGCAAGTGGGTGCAGGAAAAGGCCAATTTTACGTTTGGAACCTTCATGAACACAACTGATCTTTTATCGAATTAAAATATTGTCAGACTCAGCTCCCTTCTACAAAAGTATTACAACCCACGCACTTCCGTGACGGAGCTTAAGTTGAATGGTAGCCAATAACTGTCCCAGGGAAGCCATGCATATTGCCAAGGTCGTCAACAAAGGGTCTTAAAAGCTGCTGCACAAGAGAAAAAGGCGGGGAAAGGAAAGAGAGAGAAGGGGAAGTGAGTACATCCTACGCAGAAGCGTTCCCTTTAAGTTGCCTTTTATGACACGCAAGAGATACTGCGGGACTATTCTAACCCCCATCCCGCAAGGAAACACAAGAAATTGATATTGTATGTAATTCTATACAAGCTATCTAGGGAAAACCATTTTACTAGGTGATAGGAACATAAGAAAAACATAAACAAGAAATCTTAGTGAGATTGTTACCTCTTTAATGGCATGTAGCTTCCTGTTTTCCTCACTTTTGTAGTAGTCTGTCATCTGCATCTCTAGATGGTCCAGCTCTATAGCCCTTGGTCCATAAACCTGAAAAAAACCCAGTAATAATAAGATCTCTAGCAGCCAAGCAAAATCTTATTAATTTCTTGAACATCCATCACTATATAGTGAACTTAAGACTTCCACTTGGTGACACAGTTGATACAGGAGAAATAATACATTTTATAGTTGTATAGCTGCTTTGGTGGTCAAATGGTCTAAGGCACCCCTCTCGCAATATACTCAAATGCTGGTAACAGGGAGAGAGTAGTTTGAATCTTGGTCGAGCGTACTGAGGAAGCTTTCCCTTCCCCCTCCTTGCAAATGTGGATTCAAACGCTTCCTAATCCCTTCTTCATCAGCGTAGCTAATAGATATACATACAATATGAATACATAGTTAAACGTGGTGACAAAATTAAGGTTTTGCTACAAAGAATAATTTGATATATTCTCTTATAAAACATTTAGTATATCTCTCTAAGATAAACCCTCTTTTCACTTTTTGAGGTATTTTGCTTAACATTTTTGAAAGAAGGTACAGGAAAGGTGGAGAGAAAACATATAATAATAATAATATTTAGCACTGCGTCTTACTACCCGTTCGGGTTATACGCTAATGGATTAGGAATTGGGAAGGTTGAATTAGAGGAAGTGAACCCGCATTTGCGCGGAGGAAGAGTGGAAAACCATTTAGGAAAAACCACCCCCAGTTCACCCGACCGAGATTCGAACCTCGATCTCCCCGTCCTCGGCAGTCGAGCAGCTCAACACGACAAGCACGCTAGCCAACTACGCCACCGAGGCGGGTAGAAAACATATAAAAAGGACCAAAAACAATAAGATTTTAACAATAAATATTGGGTTTGTTCCCTTTTAATATGTATTCTCTCCGCCTTTCCTGTACTTAGTATTATTTTTTATGCACCTTGTCTTACTATCCATCTAGAATATTCCCTAAGTTGGGTAATGTTTTAAAGAAGATGCATTTGCTGTCCCAGGAGCAAGTAACTTGATTGAATGTTATATAATATTTATAAAATTACAAACCAGACAGTGGTGGTTTATCCAGGTCAATAAATCACCATCTGAGAAGAAACATTATATTATCCAAGCACATGGAAACGTGCTCAGACTGCCCTTGGAAGTGAAGATGTCGCAAAGGTTAAAATAGTGTTTTTTATACTGACCATTCTGTTTATCTTTTAGTATACTTTGGAAACATGTTGAGGTGCTAGTCCCCCACAGATCCCCGCAGTGCTCACTCTGTCAAGCTCAAAGTATGTGACAGCTCCCTTGTAAGCAATGAGGGTACTCCTGACCAAGGTTTGAACCTCGATCTCCCTATCATCGATAGTGAGAGTAGCGCTTTAGACCATGAAGCCACCGGGACGGGTTTAACCTTTAATGTAGTATATTTAATTTATGGTGCATTTATTGTCAAGATATTGAGTGTAAGCGTTAGTTTGAAGCAAAGGGGTTAGAGACATTACCAGGAGGTAGAGCTGAGGCCGTACAGCTTCTGGTTCGCCGGCCTTTCTCGCTTACAGCATTCTTCATTACTACAGTCCTGTGAGGAGCCAGGCAGTGTGACACCGAGGTTTAAATTAGGGGTAAAGGAATTACACGTGTATAGTCACCATGAATGGGTACAGCCTGATTACAATCCATGGAGCAGTACACACATAAGCCATGATATCTCAGTTATTGTTAGTGATTTTTTCTATATTGGTGAGGTTGGACTGTTGCCTATCCTTCCCCGCCTTTTCTTAACCTACTTTATCTTGGAGGCAACAGAGACCTCCATGGAACATTGTTGGCCTAATGTATTGTGTAACTATAATTTGGCGGGCTTAATGTTCCAGTCAATTGTTGATGGCGTGGATTTTGGTGGGGCGAGTCGGTAGCGATGTTTATGAAAGATAAAGGTTTGTGAACTTAGCATGGAGTCATCACATGCTTCGTAAGTGTATTGACTGTACAAGACAAGATCTAAACCAATGGGAAACATCAAGCGAAGGTGAGATGTCTCTTCCTCTACCCATTCCTGTCTGTTGTGTTTCTGTGTTGTGTTAATGCTGGTCCTCCAGGGGTTTAGTTAGTACACAATCGTAATGTTCTTGCTACAGTTATAATAATTTCAAATGTGTCGGTCTTCATCTTGTAAAAGTAGAAATCCAATGTTTCTAAGCCTCACACTAAGATATAATAACTGAGAAGGATCTGTCTCACCTGTAGCCAGAATTGAGAAGGACCTTCCACTGCAGACACATAGACTTCCATGAAGCCATCTCTTCCTGTAGGTACAAGTCGTTCAAGATGACCACTCTTCTCTTTCTTCAACTGCAACACAGAAAACAATAAAATCTGATTTACTGTGCATAAACATTCAAGAAGTCTTAGTGTTCTTGGGGACAATTCCTCTTTCTTCAACTCCATAGAAAATTACAATTATGAGTGGTCTTTCATTTCCCACAAATGCACTTTCATTAAGTCATCTTTTTTTTTTTGTCACGAAAGGCTCTCTTTCTCGAACTACAAAAGTAAGTAACCATTGAGTGGATTTTATCGATCTAACAGATAACAGCTAAAACCTTTTCAGCAGCTAAGTGATGAAAATATAATTCAGGTTTAAACTCTTTAATACGGCATTCTGTGGCGCAGCACCTTTTGAATGTTCCGCCACTAATTCGAGGGTTGGCCACCAGGTTAGTAGTACAAAGACGCCATCTGCAACCGAGTGTTTTAGAGACCAAGAGTCGTAAAAGGTGTTTTATTATTTCCTGTCTCAGACTTTATCCTACCTTATATGACAGAGCAATAAGTATGTGAGTGATATGGTCAGCCTACGAGATAGGTATAAGGGGTAGAGGCTTCTTAGGAGTTGAAATCTGCGGTGTGGTACTTGTCAGGTCTCAAAGGATGCCTTCCCAATGAGTTAATGCTTGAAATAAAACCAATTTTCAAAGATTTAGCAGAGCCAAACCTTCTAAAAAAATGTCTTCGCGGAAATACACAAAATCACAATGAGTCTGTAAATGGTGTAATATGGGCTTGACTCCCAAAAACAGTGTTTGTGGGACTTAAAACGTTAAAATTTGGTGTTGTCGATGCTGTGGAAAGTCTCAATGAAGAGGCAATTGTGAAGTTTTACGTGCTAGAAGCCTTAGGATTAAAACCGGGAAGAAATTGTGTGAGAGTAATGATAAACTTTGATCGGAACAGGATCCATGAGGCGGAAAAACTATTTGATGAACTTATGAAAAAATCAAGTAAGAAGGTACAGGCAGTCAAAAGGAAATTGGAGGAGGATTTGGAAGTAGCTGATGCAGAAGCAGAGCCCTCATATTCCAGCGGAGGATATTTAAAGGCACTGTAAATTAAAATTTGATTTTCCACATATTTAGTATTTTTAGTATTTATGTTCTTTTTTCTAAGGAACTGTAAGAACTAAAAGGATGAAACTTTTACTGTATCTTCTATCATATGTATTTTAACTTTGTACATGAGTATTTTAAGATTTGTTGATTATTATTCAAGGAAGCAAAAAAATGTTCTTTTAGAAAAAATGTGGCCGAAATTATATATAAAAAAATCTTTTTTTGGAACATAGCAACATTTTTTAAAAGTCCTATGTTAAAGGTTTTATAATACCTAACTGGAAACACCTGCAAAAAATAATATAAGTAGCTATTATAGATCCTGAGGAAAAGGAACATGAAAATGACAAAATGAACACGGGTAAGATAAAACTAGCTGGGTCCCCTTAAGCTCGAGATCGAGATTTTTGTAGGCTCATAATTTTTTAGTTTTCCTTGATGTACTTAATAATCAATTTTTAAAATATAATAGTAAGTATACAGGCTATTTAATTGAGATAATATC
>CABEEJ010011596.1:0-10565 GCA_901482245.1 Timema douglasi | reverse complement strand
TGATGGAGTGAAGGTGTTACTTGTAGGGTCAGTTAATACTAGTAATAACATTCAGTATACAGCCAGTCCCTGTGATGATGGAGTGATGTGCAATATTACCCTCTGGCTCAGTGAGGAAAACAACAGGAAACTACTGCACTCCTAATTTACCTAGTAAGCCTTTTCAGTGCTGCCTAGGTTTTCAGCTGACAGGGGAATTGTTTAGGATCCAACCAAACTTTGGGTTGAGTACTAATCAGCACACAAACAATAGTAGGCCCTCCGTGTTGTGCTAAATTTCCTCGTCCCTTTTCTTTGGGTATGTGCGCACAGTGCACATTCTTTTTGTTTGTAAAGGCAACATTGCCAAACTATTACTCGATTTATGTTAAATGTGTGCTTGACTATTTCTACTATAGAAGATAAAAGAAAGGAAGAAGATGTCACCTTTGTGCATTGGATACTTCCGTCATTTTTCCTCTTTCCCTAGGTGAGCTTTTTTAATCAAATTTACACTTATTAGTTTATTTTTAATGTTTCTTCATTATTCATTGTTAAAGAAATAACCAGGAGGTGATACAAGCTTCACCAACATAACAATGAAGCTACTAAGTCCCAGGGTGATTAGTGAAAAGTACGAGATTGTATACATGGACCTTGTAAATTCTAATTTATGTAATACTTTATTAATTAGTGTCATTTGTGTATTGTAAATATATGTGTTGATTAGGGTGGCTACTGTGTTGCTGGTGTGATTAGTGAGCTTGAGATGGACGGTGGTGAAGAGTTTATTATTTTTAGAAAGAAAGTTCAAGGAGCTGAAATTGCAGAGGACCTTTTTCAAAGAAGATTCTTAGTTGACCGGAAATATTAAATGCCACATCGAACTAAACCACACTTAGGGAAGGATTAAGAGTTCTTCAAGTATCTTCATTAATAAATCAGGGTTTTAAAATATATAATGTATGATGACAATGACAATTACCTGTCAAGTCCTGTGTCCAGTTTCATCTCGATTTGTTCGAGCAAATATTTCTTCTTCTGCAAACAGTCCCCATGCTTCGGGGTTGAGCTGGAAAACACAACAAAAATTACAAAAACTTGTTTTTACTGAATATTGTGGTAGCCAGCATAATCGAGAAGTGGACTGTATAGAAATTATAGCGGTGAAAGACTCACCTGAAGAATGTTGCTTTATTAAAATGATGATAATTAGGACAAGGAATAAGCTACAGCGCTACACTAAAACAAAACTAAAACAAGCACTTAACAAACAAACATGTTGTTTCTAACTGCCAGTGTGACAAATAAAAAGAGAGGGAGGGACTGCCTGTCCAACTAAAATAATAAATAATGTGCAAGCAAGACTGAACATGCACATGGTGTGAACTCTCCTTCGCCTTGATGTGAGCTTTGTGAACACGGTCTAGTGTTGCACTTACACAACTAGCGGCACCAGACTGTCATTGAACTGTTTCTCCAACAAATGCACTATAGCGTTGCACTGTCGCACAACGTCAAAGAAGTAGATCTGAGGCTGAGTCTTAGTTTCCGGGATGGGGACACATTGCAGACCCAGGTCCAGAGCATAGTCCACATGTTCCAGCATCAGGTAGTGGAGCAGGCTCTCCAGGATCTGAACCGCGTTGCCAGGGAGATCAGACTGTCTTGACAACTGAAAAATAAACAGCATTTCAAATTTGTTGTAATTGAATAACTTTAGTGAAACTTGTTTGGTGCCTGGGCTGTTTGAATGTCCAAAAGCTGCACATATTCCTTCACCTCTTCCATAAGAGAGGACAGGCAGGATTACAACTACAAGCGCGACACTTCTCACTTACTATTGCCCCAAACTTGAGGCGCTTGCTTCCCAGACACAACATCTGAGTGACTTGACACTACCACTCCCATCAGTGTCCAGTGATTTGTGTGCTTACCCTTTCTAGACATACAAGGCCTACAGTGTTTGTTTTAGTTACAAATGTGTTATTTATGACAGTTTGATGATTGCAGTTCATTAAATAGATCAATAAGCGGAAAAAAAAGTGTTGCGATGATTTTTGAGTTGTGACGATGGTTAGGAACCTAGCCTGTTGAGAGTATTAAAAACAAATATGTCGAAATAGCACGAATTGAAGGTAAAACTAATAGTTTACAATTTGGTTTGAATCCTGTACTTCACATTTTATAAATCCTCGTAAATTTTCCAGATTTATCCTTGTCACGCAAGATTACCTGATTTCTCCAGGTATTTCAGGTAAATATGAACCCCACACCTCAAATGAGGGAGTGTATTTTGTATAGCAACTACAAAGATAATTTGTTTGAAATAATATATTTTCCTCCTTTTATATATGGAAGAAGATTTCAAAAAAAAGTTTTAAAATAATGATTTGTTTATATAAGTAGGTTAAAATAGAACAAAGAGTAATAATGATTTTTCTATAAAGAAATTATAATGTATTTATTTTCAACTCTACAATTTGTGTCATAAGTAATGTAAAAACCTTTTAATATAATCTAGTTGTTCCCTCTACTGACCCCCGATGGCACTGTAAGCAACTAACCAACTGACAGCGCTTGAAGGCTAGCTTGCTCTCTTGAAGTAGAGCTATAGACACCTCTTCAGACAAGAACGTTTCTCCTCCGTAGTTCTCAATCTGAGCTATGTTGAAGTTCGTCCGAGTCCCAATGACTGCCTGTAGGTCTCGCCGAAGATCCTGAAACCTGTAATAGGCTCAATTATTAGATGACAATTCTATAAACAGCTATCTCACTAACTTCGCAATCAACAATGGCTATTACACGTATATTCTGTTTGTGTCAAACTAGTACAATCCCATGGCATTTTTCTTGAAAGTGTGCACTATGGTTAAAAACGTGAGTGTACGAGGATCTACACTATGAACGTGAACCTTCACAGTTCTACTAACTCAAACTATCATATTAATTATTTCATCAGACATCATCTGAATTAATTGTAACACATGTTTGCCCTCCTGTGAAATGTTGACTAGAGGAAGTGAGTGATGCAGAAGATTAAGTTCCTTTATTTTGGTGGATATATGTATCCTGTTCTGTTATGCAATGAATCGTGCACGTTATAAATTGATCATGGGCCAAATTGAGTTACAAATGAGTAAATATGATAAAATTACTCCCTCCAAGAAGCCTTTCCCCTCCAAAAACAATTAGATATATCTGCTTTGGCTCTCAGGAACTCACTTGGGAGTAAGTATATCAAGGGTCCGCTCAAAAACTGCCACGTAAAAAAATAGTCTTCAAGTCCTTTTAACATAATAGCTAAGCAAAAAAAAATATTATCTTCTTTGAGGCAGAAAATACCGGTCTGAAAGTGGGGTGAGGAAATAGAGAGAAATGAATCGTTCAGACAAGGATAGCACAGTTAACATTCACTCTTGATCCAACGGGCCAGAGCCACAAGTGGTGCTTGAAGAAACTAAACAAAGAGATGAGAGGCATGGGTTTAACTCCTGGCTGGGAACACATGACGTGTTTTTATTTATAGTTTTGAAAACTATTAAAATAAAGATCAATAATATAGTTTATATTAATAAGCCATACTTTACTTGACCCACCAAATGATTTCATAAATGAAAATATAGCAACTAATTTATTTGTAAAGTTAGTTAATTACAAGTTTCTGTGGCATGATAGTGAAAACTGACAACGTACATTGTCTTTAGACTAACAAACTACATATATCAAACTTCTCTATGTACTGAAGTTTTGGCGAATCCCTGTGACACTACATAGAAAAACTGTTTCTATATATCGAAAAAAATTCTATAACCTATATGNTATATGGAATTTTTTTCAAGACGAATCGGAATTCCCCCCCGAAGGAAATGTTTGGTCAAGGTCATTACAACACTGACATGTCACCTAACAGGGTGGTATTGTTTCCACAGTCCTCACCCCCCTTTCCTAAAATAGCCTTTCTCCTCTATAAATTAGGCTCAGCACCCGAAGCCTTAAAAAAAAAATTGGCCTAGGCCTAGTTTAATACAAAAAGTCGTGGCCTTCAATTCACCGAAAATGTTCCTGACGATGTAGTTCACGGATTTAATTAGTGTGAACACTTTTCTGATGAATCCCCACCGAAACTTACTGTTCGGCAAGACATTATTAAGTTTTCCCTGCAAACGTAAATCCATTTTAAACCTAGGTCTACTGTGCATGTTTTTAAGGTATGCTCCCAACACATTCTTTCCTTGTTTGTTTTTAATTATCTTTATGAGCATAAATTGTACATAATTTAATTCATATTCATTTATATGAGTGTATTTATTAGGAAATATTTCTAAATACAATAGATTACACAATAATCATATATAAAAATTATTGTTTCTATACATCAAAATTTTTATTCATCGATTTTTTTTTATGGAACCATTGACTTCGATATGTGGAGGTCCGGCTGTACTTGTTAGCAGGTGGAATAAACGTCAAACTTCCTTGGCCCGGTTTCATGGTGCAAGGAAGGCTTGGGCTTGAATCGGCTGGGGGATTTTGACTAACCCACGCTCCTTCTACACAAATTAAAGTAAATGTCCACTGAATTCTAGCGTCCGCATTCAATATTCATATTAATCTCAATAAACATACATATTATATTTAACAAACTATGAGCTCATGGCACACCGTCTGAAAACAAGATGATATAATATAGACCTAGAAGTTAAGTTGCTATATGTGGATAGCTTGAACAAGTTGCTATATGTGGATAGCTTGAACAAGTTTGCTACATGTGGATAGCTTGAACAAGTTGCTATATGTGGATAGCTTGAACAAGTTGCTATATGTGGATAGCTTGAACAAGTTGCTATATGTAGATAGCTTGAACAAGTTGCTATATGTAGATAGCTTGAACCACTTTTAAAGATACATGTTAAAAGCTTTAAAACAACTTTTTGAGCGAAGTATTTAAATTCCATGTTTTTTTGCTCATTTTAATTAAATTCCCTGCTTTTCCTGACATTTATTGTTGTTTTTTCCTCTTTTCTCTTAATGTTGCCACCTGTTACACTGGTGGGACAAGGATGTAAAAAGTATAATCTATATAAAGTGTATACAGCATTTGTGTGAAGGGAGAGCGGGAAACAATTTTGGATAAGCCACCTATATATAACCACGGGGTTCCCCTAATCATTGGAAAACATGATACTCGCACTTTTGGTCCTTGTGGTCACCGAGATGAATGAGCATGACCAATGTCTGTTTCGCTCTCTCTAACCAAACCATCTTCTCTTAGCGTCTCCCGATATATTTAATCAATGATATTAATACATTAACACATGCTTAGCGTGCTAATAAATAAAATATTTTATTTTACTATAGAAATATCTTAAATAAAGTAAAGTATATTTCCTTTCTTTTGAGCATCTTGTAATTTTTTTAGTTAAAAATTATTTTTATAGTCAAGGTGATTTCTCCAGTTTTTTACACCCTTTAAAATAATTTAACAACTAATCATATCATTACATCAACAGCTTGCCCTGAACAATATGTCCTGCCCTGGCTAGCCTGTTAGTAACCTTCCAGGTCAAGGTCAATGCAAGACTTACAAACCTCCTTCGGCTCTCTGAGTGACGGCAACCCAGCGTACTTAAACTTGATTAATTAAAAAAAAAAAGATGTGACTATACCGTTGGAAACGTAAGCTATTTGCGCTGTGCATATAGTCAGTCACATTTTAAATTTCCTTTTAATTCCACCATTTGAAGCTCAAACATGTTTATTAATTACTATATAATTTTTATCAACTTATTAGGAGTTTTTATTTAAATTTGGATGACTACAGCATTTTCAGCATATTGTTTCCTTCAATTTGACATAATATATATTTTATTATTATTCATGGTAGTTGAGATACATTTTGTAAGATAACCTTTAGTTTAATGGGTGTAATGCAGGTTGTATACTGCCACATCTTTTGTAAAGCTCTTTCTAAAATAATATAAAGAGGGCAAAAATAGGTTGATAGACCAACTAGAGTTAGCATGATGTGCAGTTTTGTAAGCACCATGGATAATATGTGAAGAACACGTTCCAAATTTCAGCAACTCAGGATCTTGTAGAGAATCGTTCATAAAGTAACATTTGAGATCATTTTTAAAATATCAGGTTTACATTTGGCCCATCCATGGAAACTTGAAGTATTTTATAAAGATCCAAACCCTCTTCTTTTAGTGCAGGTATAAAGTTCATTAACATATCTTGAGCTGTTTCATGACCTAAGAGACAAGATGTTAAATATCTTGTATTGATTCATTTTCACTCCAGAAGCAAACAACAACATCCACCTGGGTTTTCCGAGCCACAGTATTTATACTCTCATCAAATGAAATGAGTAAAATTATATTTTATCCATATGTGCAAGCTAACTTAAAAAAAAAAAGATTTAAATATTAGGGGTATCAAAATGTTGATGTAAAGTGCCGTGGCCAACATTTCACTCAATGAGAAGAGGCTTAGTATTGTTACAGTATCTGATTCAAGATTCCAATATATTTCCAGTATTGCTCGCTGATACCCAGATATTATACCTTATTCATTCCTTTTACATTTGATTAAATATGAAACTAGCCCAGACGAATATTAGAACGTTAACCACACAATTATTTTAAATATATATTTATTTTTGCACCACATCGTACTAGCCAGTCGAGCCGGTCTTTTCGCATTTTAATGGTGTTTAGGGAGGAATTTAGACTAAACGTACCCTCATTTACATGAAGTAAGAGTAATAAGTAGTTTAGGAAAAAACACCCTCAATATGTAAATTAGGATTCGAATGCCAATTGACAACCTCGCAAGCAAAGCAAATTGGACAAACTTGATCAGAATAAGACTAGGTGAGCTTCCGTATCACCCCATGACCTGTGACCTTATTTGGCGCTAGTGTCCGAGTACTGGAGATGGGTCTTTGTATGGGTTTAAAAATGAGATAAAACTTTGGTTAACATGACCAATACAATCACTTGTAGCTGAGCATGTCAGAGTTGGTATATCCTCGCAAAAATGTCTTAAGCAAAGTGATGTTTAAAAACTATGAACACCGTGAGATGTGGCTCGAGCTCTTTTGAAAACCTCGACCCCCTAGAGGCAACAATCAATTATCTAACAATTCAGAGCGAATCCAACATTTAAAACCTTAGCACAGTATGATAAAAATTAAATAAACAAAAACTAAATGCTATTTAAGAGTGTAATTTTTTAGTGAAGTAGTAAATATTTAATAGTTTAGAAAGTATTCAGTTGATCGTAATGAAATATTTACTTGTTCATCTATAGCAAGTTACTAAATCAAATATAAAAAATCAAACACTTGCAGTTAACAGATTAGGAAAATTTGATACGTGTTTAATTTCACCAATTAAAACTGCTTTTAAAGTAGAAATATATATACATAAAATACATATATATTGAAACACAATTAGAAAGTGTTTTTTTCTTCCAAAAATGTTCCCCTTAAGAGAGGAGTTGCCTTACCCTCCAGCTTGAGTTGGTTTCTTCTGATGGTTCTTCAAGCTGTAGTACTTGTGTAGAACAGAGGCACTCTTCTCTTTCAAGCACTTGCTCTCAACACTGGAAACAAACCAAAATAAATATGTCATGTTACAAATGGTTGGATTACTTGAAAGACTCAGCAAATACGGTGGGAAGATCGTGGCTTTTCCTTCTTCTGAAACAAAATATGATCATACAATAATTTAACATTTTGTGAATAATCCACTTTTGCAAAATAATAAATTTTATCTTGTTCACAATTCTTTAAAATGTGTTGATTTATTTATAACTTAATTTCAATCTCAAATTTTTATTTTTCGTAGATTCTAAATGATTTTCAATTTGGTAATCTCTACAGTGTGACCAAATATTTGACTTTTTATAAGTGTAGACCATCACCTTAGTTAATTAGCATTTAGCAACAGTTATTAAATTATAAAAATAATTATTTTTTATAATCTTCAGAATCTTATGTATTAGACAAAATATATTATGTTGAAATAATTAAGTTTAAATATGACAAATTTTAAAAGAAGCTCGATTACTTGTGCATGAAATATAAGTGTCAACACTACTTTCAAATGTGTAATCTAATTGAAGGAAGCAATTATAAATTATGATAAACTGTGATTTCAATAAATAAAACTAGCGCTGAAAATGGTATAGGTGAAATACGTAGGTGTGGTAACTATCCATCGAGTTCCTTCTGACAGAGTAAGTGAGTATTAAATTTGTATGAAAAGTGGTATAAATTACCTTTGACGGTCCCCTTTTCAAATATTATAACTATAAGGCAGTAGTACAACTTTTAATTTGGAAGTATTGTGTATATTTTACAAGTTTGTCACTTTTTGTAAATGTAGAACAGCCTTAGTAGAGCTGACTGAGATTCAAACCAAAATAACCCCATCGTGAGCAGTTGAGTCTATTGCGAGATTGATACCTTAGACCAGGGGTGTGGGACTCAATATCAAAATTATTTTTTTTAAATGTTATATTATAATAAAATACCACTGTTATCAATATGAATTGTGTATTAGTGATTTGATTTTTCTATAAATCTATATGATAAATTCCTAGAATTTTCTTTTTTTGTTGTGTTCCTTGCTTTTCATGTTAAGTAAAACCAAGGTATTGAAGTTGTACTGGTACCTATTAGGACCGGTGATGATGATGATGATGATGATTTCAACAGTCTGGTGAACAGGTCATGGGGACACACTAGGCAACCATTGTGGGTCTGTGTTTGTAAAAAAGGCCTCCCTACCTTAGACCAATCAACCATTGAAGCACTCCCGTTCCTGCTTTGTTATGGCATTGACAGTCATCCCCATAATTACACTTCCAGCTGCTATAAAATAAGCTTCTGTAGCAATCTGCTGTTAAAATAATGCCAGTACAATTTTCAGAAGGATGTCATGAGAAAAAAACATCGCCATATATGTAGGCTAAGACCATAATATATAAATAAGTTATATGGGTATCACTAATTTAATGTTAAAACATTCGTGCTCTAAAAAAATTATGAACTTCAATGTAACCAACAAAATAAATAGTAAATAAGAACAATGCTTGCACGTAAATTATTTTTCATGAAATAATGATTTTAATTACACTTCTTAAACCAAGAAATGTTAAAATCCTTATCTTATCGTATTATCCAGCCTCAGGTTACATTTTGATTGTGTGTTAGTACCCATTTGGTGGAGAATATAAAGATTAGCAAACAAACTTGATTGTTTCAATGAGAAGCCATGGAAAGTATGCTTGATTCACAGACCTTAATCGATTCTCTGGATCGATCTAGATCAAGAAGTCTTGTACCGATCCAGTCAAAAGGTTGAGTGCATTGAGTCATACAAATAGAGGTTGCTTTAACCTTCTTTCATGGAAAATAGGAGGATATCAAAGAAAATGTTGGCAATGAAGTATGTAGGAAAAAGACTACAAGGGAGGCCAAGAAAGAGTTGGGAGGAGCAGATAACAGAACGTGTGCAGGCGAGAGGAGGAGAAGAATGGAAGGAATTATAGGAGTAAGAGTGATGGAAGGGTAGAGGAAAGGCTGGAGGCATTTTACTAAACTGACCCGACCCCAGGCTGGAAACAGTTGATGATCATGATGATGTATGTATGTATGTATGTATGTATGTATGTATGTAAGTGGTAATAGATAGTCACTTAGTAAACTATTATAGTATAAATACCACACACCACCACATACCAAACACCACTTTTTACAACCAGACAAGCAAACAGGGTATAAAGTTCATTGTCTGCATTATCTTCTATTTTCGATGACTGAGTGATGAAAACATTTGAGTAGTTATACATTCAATATAAATGCCTAAAAATGACTCAATTCCTAAAAATTGAATCAGAGCCAGAAAATTATGTCTTAAGATTACAAAATGACGAATAATGACCAGAAACTAGCTTTAAAAAGGTTTCCACAACCAGGGCATCAACAGAATGTATGTAGATTTGAGCGTTGGCTGTGATGTTCCTAAAAGAATATGGCATGTCAGCAAATTATAAAACAAACTTTGGTATTATAAAGTCAACATAATGTGACCGACACCTTTAGAGGATACCTTTGTGTTTCATTTAATGTCTTTAAAAGGCCATTTTAATTAGTTTTATTATTAGTTAATATTTCAGGACAACATCTTTTAACATTAACTATGTGCCTATTAATGATATAAATTATAAATCATTATATAATTATATAATTGGAATAAGGTATAGGAAAGTCCAATAGAAACCTATACAAGGGACAAACACAATATGGCTTTTACAATGAAAAGAACACGGTTCACACTTTACACTGCTGCCAATGGACTAAGAGGTAATGGTTGGTGAAACACGCAACGCAACTTCCTAAAAGAGGAAACAAAAAAACACAAAAGGAAGAAAAAGGAAAATGGTAAAGAATGATAAGACACATAGTATAAGATATAACATAAAGGAGAGAAACAGATAAAAGACATTTACATGTTCCTATCTATGTGTCTTATCATTCTTTACAATTTTCCTCCCTTTTGGTTTTTTTTTTT
>CABEEJ010011595.1:0-10573 GCA_901482245.1 Timema douglasi | reverse complement strand
ATGATCACTAGCCACATCCATGATCACTAGCCACATCCATGATCACTAGCCACATCCATGATCACTAGCCACATCCATGACTCAACCACAAGTCTAGTTTTTACGCATTATAGGTACACTGATGGTGTAGGAGGAGGAAATGTGTTATCGTTTGCGTGAAGAGAACAGGGGAACCATTTCATTACAGAATACTTGTATCACACCCAGCCGTGACTTCACCAGCACAACCAAGACTAGACGGACTCTTAGTCCGCGTGTCCACCGCTGCACACACTTTCAAATAGAACTTAATTATTGCTCATTAGATTCTTAGAGTTTAACTTTCTACCCTTGGTGATATCAACAGTTGTTGATAACACCCTCGACAATATTCAACATGTGTTCATCCCCGACCATATTCAACAGCTGTTGATATCACCGTGTGAAGAAAGTAAACAATTTTGCTATAAAAAACTTAGACTGTTTGTTCTAGTGATATCAGGTTGATATGTAGCGATAATTAAAACACAGCACATGCGTTATACATGTCTTACTACCCAACCAGGCTATCAGAAAATTTCTACTGGTAAGATAGGGAGACGATAGAGATAATTTAGATAAAGTGTACCTGCGATTGTATGGAGGGAGAGTTGGGAATACTCCTAGTTAATCTGTCCTGGATTTGAACTCCAACCATCTCGTCACCAGCAAACTGGACTAGAAGAGACTGACGACTTTGTCTACGTGATCACCGGTGCTGGTCATGATATGATATAATATTTCCACAAGACGAGAGGAGACCAAGTGCTAATTTTATACCGACAATAATTATTCCTAATATGAATCTTCCCCGGGAAGATATCGATTGTAGCTTCTCCTCAAGGGGATGGGGAGAGAGAGAGAGAGAGAGAGCCTCAACTATCACAGACTAATGGAGCAGTAGATTAGTTCCTTGATTTCCCGGACGGGGCAGCACTGCCCTACTAACCTGAGAGTAATGTACAGGTCTCACCGCGTTTAGTCAACTCGGGACAACCCGATGACGCTCCTGGTACTAGCAGTGTTGGCTGTCTCCGTGAAACATTTCTATAACCGCCACTGGACGACTCCATTTTGTAGAGGAGGCAAGATACTTTGTCATGACTTCACTGTCCGTAGCTCTCCATAGCTCTCCTACCAAAGTCTGCCAGGTTGTTAAAACACAACACGAATTGAAATATTAAACTAATGTAGTCCGCGTCTGTATCCATGCGCTCTCAATATATAACTACACTTGTAATTTAATAGCAAGAACTTATCTGTGCTGGGGGTCCAAGGTTCAATCCTCAGTCCCTTCACGGATCTATCTGATTGCCAAACCCTTCCTTCACCTCTGACAAGACGTGTATTAATCACAACTTGTGAATGTGTGGAATGCCAGGCCTCNCAAGAACTTATCTGTGCTGGGGGTCCAAGGTTCAATCCTCAGTCCCTTCACGGATCTATCTGATTGCCAAACCCTTCCTTCACCTCTGACAAGACGTGTATTAATCACAACTTGTGAATGTGTGGAATGCCAGGCCTCCACCGTGGTTCGGATCCCACGTTAAACTGTAGGTCCTCCATTTCATCTCACAATCACCCTGCCATTACACATTAGCGTAAGTGCGTACAACCCGAACGGGTAGTAAGACGCGGTGATAATAATAATACACTTTCATATATTCATACGACAATTCTCCATCTATCACTTTCAATAGCTACACATAACAGTAGTAATGACGGTGAAATGTTATTAACGTTGATGGCGAACTCCTTTGTTTGTATTTTGTGAACTCTCCTGGTAATAAAATGTGACTTGTGGTTGGAGTTGTCTGAGGGAGCTCCTCATTCTGATGCTGGGGGTATTCGAGAGTGCCGGAATAAAGCCACGATAGAGAGGGGGGGTGTGAAGTTATCAAGTCCCCCCACGTGGGGCTGTAGACTGAGAGGGCTCGTTATAAGGGTGCGGGGACCATACAGAGCAAACATTATTGTTATTAGGGGTCGGGGGATGACACTACAAACACTACAAACACTCAACTGTAGGACAGTTCTGTCTTCATTCAACTGACAACTGGAATAAAGATGTACTGTACATAGTCAACATGGGGGGTCCAAGGTGCGGGTAGCCCAGGAGGACCTGCCGGGATAGAGAGCGCTGAGAGTGTCATGTGATCACATTGATGAGTAAGGTAGGGTTATAGAGGAAATATACCTTCATTTGCGTGGAGTAAGAATAAGAAACCCTCAATACATCCCTCCATGATTGTACCCTGACTTCTCCAACACCGAAACCTGGCTAGACAAGCTTGGCGTTTATTCCGCGCGCTCACTGATGCGGTAATCTGCATATTAAGTTAGGATATTATCATAGGGTGACCTTTATCCTTGACTTCTATAAACACCTCAAACACCACATAGGGTAACCTCAACACTTGACTTATATAAACACCTCAAACACCAAATAGGGTAACTTCAACATTTGACTTATATAAACACCTCAAACACCACATAGAGTGGCCTCCAGACTTGACTTATATAAACACCTCAAACACCACATAGAGTGGCCTCCAGACTTGACTTCTATAAACACCTCAAACACCACATAGAGTGGCCTCCAGACTTGACTTCTATAAACACCTTAAACACCTCTTACACATTCTACACTTGACTTTATTTCGGTTACTACCTGACCGTAATTCAAACCAAGCTATCCCCAAGTGTTTTGGTCAGCGCTTGAAACTAGAATTCTTCAATTGCTCTTGTCCATGGACGTGTCGCAAGTTATTAAAACAACTGATACGATTACATTGCTGAGGAGCAGTGCAAGCTCATAAGAATATTACCTTAACGGTTGTAAGAGAACGGAGCTCTATCAGTGTCTACTGTGGAGCATAGCTACAAGAATAAGTGAAACACTTCTTGCAACTAAATCAACGGATATCTGGGAAGAAAGATAGTGCCCCTGAACATTATGATACGGCCCGCACTACATTGGTGTACGAACTATAGTATTAGATCTATCTCACGGCGTCAGTAGTTGGACTCGATCTTTAACATGGGTGGTAGGAAAGCCTTTATTATTTTCATTTTTATAGAAAAAAAATATTGTTGGCAAAACAAATCAAACACTGCTCTATTAGAAAGGTATAATTGGCTTTTATACTCATGTTGATATCAATAGTTGTTGAATACCACTCATGGGGATATCAACAGTTGTTGAATACCGCTCATGGTGATATCAACAGTTGTTGAATACTGCTCATGGTGATACCAACAGTTGTTGAATACTGCTCATGTTGATATCAACAGTTGTTGAATACCACTCATGGTGATATCAACAGTTGTTGAATACTGCTCATGGTGATACCAACAGTTGTTTGAATACTGCTCATGGTGATACCAACAGTTGTTGAATACTGCTCATGGTGATATCAACAGTTGTTGAATACTGCTCATGGTGATATCAACAGTTGTTGAATACCGCTCATGGGGATATCAACAGTTCTTGAATACTGCTCATTATTATGGTGGACTTTGAATATAAACTTTTTAACCCAAGAGTATAATCCAATAACTAAACTATTATATTTGCTAATTACGGTTATAGCCCCATATAATTATAATATTCTTTATATTGACTCCCAGCTAGCTCAGTGTTAAGAGCATTGGCGTGCTAAGCCAAGTGTCCCGGGTTCGATTCCCGTGTCCAAGTGCCACTTTTCAATTTAAAGAATAAAGGGAGCAGAAGTTCTAATCAAATTCCATAAAATCCTTGACCAATATTCAACAACTGTTGATATCACCTTGTGTGTAAAATCAAACTATATCTTTCTACTGGAGCAATATTTTAAAACATGCAAAATGGACTCGCATTTCCTCCTGGATAAACAAGATAAATTTACTAAGCTATCTTCTGGACAGCTTGTGTAAAACACTTTGTAGTATCTGTCTAACTTTAGAACACTATATTGGCAATTTAAGAAGGAACAAGATGATCCAAGGATATTTGAAGGATTTTCATAAAAGTGGTCCTGGATCGAGAAATCTCTCCTTGTGTGGTCGATCAGCAATGAACCCTGGACAGCCATGTCACTATGTACTCATTGGAAGCTTATAGCACCCACAGCTGTGTTTGAACAGTCTTCGGCACTAGACTCGCTTTACACTTGAACGGCCGTCGCCGAGGAAGGATAGGCTTCGACTTCAGACAGGACTTTTGGGTGGAGTGCTTTTCCACATCTGATATTAAATTAGATTTTCCCACCTCTCGACGCTAATGTAGGTGCAGTTCCTCTGATACATCCTCATACTTCTCCCCTTACTGTAACTCTGGCTGGCCCCCCCCCCCTCGCCCAATATTGTATGTCCCATCCTGTATATCCTGTAATGCGGCCTAGCCGGGATATGAACCCACTTAAGCCAAGCAGGAAATACGAGCCTCAGTAAACATATCAAAATGAGACGACACATAAATATTAAAGTAGATGAATCTTTTATTAGAAACAACCCCCTCCCCCTGCTCTTCCCCCCGTCGCTCTATGGTTACATCTCCCGGAAAGTGGTACAAAATAAACACCCATTTATTCTCAAGGAGGGTTGCATCCAACTAGGGGCAAGAAAAGATAACATTGCCCCCTCTCCAGCGGAGGGCATACTCTCCTGAGGGCAAAGGGACCCCATCCTTGTTCCTCCCCAAGAAGCGTCCCGACGCTAATGAAGAGCAATGACGCCGAACCGACGCGACGTCAATAATAGCAGGGACCCTCTCCCCTCCCCACTCGTGCGCGAATCAACGAGGATTTGATATATCGTGGGCTGCGGGCGGAATACAATATGTTCCTGGTTCCATTCATTGTGCTATGTGTCCCTGGTTCCATTCCTTGTTACATGTGTCCCTGGTTACATCCCTGGTTACACTTGTCCCTGGTTCCATCCCTTGTTACGTGTGCCCCTGGTTCCATTCATTGTTATATGTGTCCCTGGTTACATCCCGTGTGACGTGTACCCCTGGTTCCATCCCTTGTTACATGTGTCCCTGGTTATGTGTGTCCCTGGTTCCATCCCTTGTTACATGTGTCCCTGGTTATGTGTGTCCCTGGTTCCATCCCTTGTTACGTGTGCCCCTGGTTCCATTCATTGTTACATGTGTCCCTGGTTCCATCCCTGGTTACACGTGTCCCTGGTTCCATCCCTTGTTACGTGTGTCCCTGGTTCCATCCCTGGTTACACGTGTCCCTGGTTCCATCCCTTGTTACGTGTGTCCCTGGTTCCATCCCTTGTTACGTGTGTCCCTGGTTCCATTCCTTGTTACATGTGTCCCTTGTTACGTGTGTCCCTGGTTCCATCCCTTGTTACATGTGTCCCTGGTTATGTGTGTCCCTGGTTCCATCCCTTGTTCCATTCCAGGCAAGGTTTGCTACCAGGCTATCAGGGTTCCAGGGTATGCTACTAAATCCTGCCTCTCTGCTCATACTACCCTCTCTCCCCATACTACCCTCTCTCCTCATACTACCCTCTCTCCCCATACTACCCTCTCTCCCCTATACTACCCTCTCTCCTCATACTACCCTCTCTGCTCATACTACCCTCTCTCCCCATACTACCCTCTCTCCTCATACTACCCTCTCTCCCCATACTACCCTTTCTCCTCATACTACCCGATCTGGAGGTTCAAGAGCTCCAGTAACATGTGATGTATCAATCTGATATGAGGGACGTTGACACGAACACTGTATATTGGGTTGTTTACTCTATCCACTGAGCCAACCAGGTGGATCCTGTGTTCGATTCATCTCCTTATTTAAATACAGTCATAAGGAACCAGCGGTATTAACCTCCCTCATCCTGGTATATTATCCTAGAAAGTTGCCAGTACTGCGCTGTACACTGAACCGTAGTGAGGTTAAGGAAGGAGCAATCCCATAAACCACGGGTCCCCGGGGACTCGAACCCCCGTCACGTTGTGGGGGAGAAGGATTAGGACAAGCGAGTCCGAGGGACACCTGAGAGAGTGTCTGTGATTGAAGGGCTGGGTTTCATACCCCGGGGGACCCTGCTAATTGCCCCGGACTCGCTGGAGGCTCGACAAGACGAGAGGTGGGGTCCCCAAGCCGGGGGGATACTGTGAGGAGTGGAGTAGAGGTTAGCGCCCCTGACTCGGTGGGGAATATTGTACCTGATAATTCTCTCTATTAAGATGAGTGTTCCTGGCCTAAATAAATAAAATATTGCCCCTATAGTTTCGTTTAGTTTGCTGGTTTGCACAGTAAATTTATACTTTTAGAATATCTGTCATGGCCTTTGAACACACACTTATTAAATTTAGAGAAAATAATTCTAGTAAAAATCTCGTGTTTCTTGACAGATATTCAACAACTTTTGATATTAACAAGTTTATAAATTAAATAAACGTAACTACTAGAGAAATATTTTACTTCTTTTGTACAAAAATTACTTTTTTATATATAAACTGCACAACTACGTATCTTAACTCACGTTATATCTTCCATTCCAGCTTAATAGACACTAACAATAATATTGTTTCAACAATTTGTTATACAAAGATGCTGCTAAATTCTCGATCATGTCATGAAGATGTAACTAAATTCTCGATAAGGTAATTAATATGTGCCTAAAATCAAGATAATGTAATTAAAATGTGCCTAAATCCTCGATCATGTCATGAAGATGTAACTAAATTCTCGATAAGGTAATTAATATGTGCCTAAAATCAAGATAAGGTATTTAAAATGTGCCTAAATTCTCGATAAGGTAATCTAGATGTGCCTAAATTCTCGATAAGGTAATATTGATGTGCCTAAATTCTCGATAAGGTAATTAATATTTGCCTAAAATCAAGATAAGGTAATTAAAATGTGCCTAAAATCATGATAAGGTAATTATAATGTGCCTAAATTCTCTATAAGGTAATCGAGATGTGCCTAAATTCTCGATGAAGTAATTAAGATGTGCATAAATCCTTAATCAGAATATTAATATGTGCCTAAATTATTGATAAGTTAATTAATATGTGCCTAAATTCTCGATCAGTTCATTTAAAATGAGCTCCCAATATTCAAAGGCTACAATCTATACCCAATCAAGAAATGAACCCAATTTTCTCAAAAATTGTTCTAGATCGTTTGAAGCCTGACGTATCAACGGTGCCGACCATGGCTGAGGATGGTGACTGCCCGTTGTGAGTTAACATTAACTATTTTATCAGAAGCGAGCTTGGTTGGGGGGGGATAAATAAACACAAGTGCTTCCTTATTTGTTTGTTTTAGCAATACTCACGAGCAGTATTAGATCACAGTATTAGTATTGGATACGGAGTTCATTCAAATAAAGTTGCCAAAGCTGCAAACAACTCTAGTTGGAGAACAAATCCTGTCCTCCCAGATGAGATTTACACTGTTGGTAATGTGTGGCCGAATAAAGAAATACCTCCCCCCTTCAGACACCTCGGGGGGCATTTTATACAGGTTTTTGAAATATATCGGTAACAATAAAAAAGTTCTGCCGACCTGACTTGAAAAAAAAATGTGTCCGTTCTCGTTTCTGAAAGCAAAAAAAAAAGAAGCAGAAGAAAGAATTACAATGACTTGAGGATGAGCCCATTTTGTAATAAAAGNGGGTGGGGGGGGGGGGGGGTCTCAAGAGTGCGAAAACCCAGGTGCGACCGATGAAATATAGCGAGGGACGCAGAAGAACCGGACCGGGGTCGGACGCGAGGGGTAGTTCGCTAATATGACGGCTGAAATATGGCAGCCCGACCAGAAATAGAGAAAAGAACTACCCCCCCTCCCTTCCGCAAGAGTTCAAGAAATAAAAAAATACCGAAAGAAGGAAGAAGATGGCTCCCGCAGTAAATCTCCATAGCCAATACCTTTTTGCAAAACTCCTCTTTTGGGCGCTTTGCAAAGACTTCTTGGATGCCAACTTTCAAGAAGGGAGGGGGCTGGAGGGGGCAAAGAAGAAGAAAATTGTGATTGAGAGCCACCTGTATAAAATATCACCCGATTTATGTTTTCTTACTTTAACCTTTTTTTGATCTCATATCCTTACATGCAAAAAGGAAACGGAGAACGCCCGTAAATGTGAATTTATTTGTCTTAATCTTCTTTGAGTATATTTTAAAATGTATCTGGAATATTTGAGTGTTTGCGAGGATACCACTGCTATGTGGATACTCTACTATCCTAACTATCAGAGTTGGATGTGTGTCGGTGCGCTTGATATTGACACGGGACACCCCAGTTCAATACTAGACTAGGACCACTGTGTTATTTATGAAAGAAAATGATTAACAAACAACTAGAACAGTTCAGAAACACTAAACGACAAACACATGTCACTGTGACTCTGTTGACCGACAAACACATGTCTCTGTGACTCTGTTGACCGACAAACACATGTCTCTGTGACTCTGTTGACCGACAAACACATGTCTCTGTGACTCTGTTGACCGACAAACACATGTCTCTGTGACTCTGTTGACCGACAAACACATGTCTCTGTGACTCTGTTGACCGACACATACAGTCCAAACTTCTTAGCAAGGGTCTTATCAAACAGCTAGAAAATCTTCTAGATCTAATTTCACGTATTAATACGTCAAGCCATGTGATCTGAAGCTGTCACTCTTGATAGATATTATTACTATGTCTGGCACGCTCATTACAACCCTCAGTTGTGAGTATGTGAGTATATTCTCTACGATAATGTGTTGAGGAAGGTCAAATGTAGTCTCGTTAGTGTGGAAGTAGAGTGGTAAATACTAATAACATCCGGCCGGGATTAAAACCACGACCTCCTAGTCACCATTAAACAAACGAGCCTTACATTTAGACAGCGTGACCACAGGTGTATGTGGAGGATGGCTCACTGAAACAAAGGTAGTTGAATCGGTCCCTGGGTGTGTTTAGGAGACGAGGATAATCCAAGCCAAGTGTTCATCTCGATGTAGTCAACTTTAGTTTAGTTAAATTGTATTCTAAGATATTTCTTGCCATATAAGTTGCAGTTCTTACATTTTTAGTTCACTTATAAAAATAGTAAAATTGAACAAAAATCATTTGATGTTTATTTAAGATATCAATTTTTACTACAAAGTCATTTAGAGCTCAGGCGAAGAGGAACAAAAGCAAATAATCTACAATAGAACTGTGAGGGAAGAAAATAATTATCAAATAAATACTTTACTTATAAAATTGACAGCCTTTGATAATACAACTGAAGTGTGTTTCGTCTTAACCTCAAGTTTGAGAGAATCCGGTAATTAATAAATATAACATTTCTTGTCTTCAAATTATTCCACGATTCTATTTTCCCCCTTGACTCAATTTAAGTCTGAGCCTAGGATATTGTTTATTGGCTTCCTCTCCGAGCTGTGTAGTGTTCATGCACTAAACCTTGGTTACCGGAGGTCTATGAAAACAGCTACAATCACAATACGACTGTACAGACGTCTTAGAGGAGCTATCAAGTTATTACAGTGGTGCCGTCAGTACGTATTTTAAAGTAGTTTCGACATTTAGTATGCGAATAATTACTCCAGTTAGTATTGGGGTAATTCATCCAGTTAGTCTTGGAGTAGTTCCACTAGCCAACGTATTGGAGTAGTTCCTCCAGTTAGAATTGGAGTAGTTCCTCCAGTTAGTCTTGGAGTATTTCCACTAGCCAACGTATTGGAGTAGTTCCTCCAGTTAGTCTTGGAGTAGTTCCACTAGCCAACATCTTGGAGTAATTACTCCAGTTAGTATTTAAGTAGTTCCACTAGCCAACGTATTGGAGTAGTTCCTCCAGTTAGAATTGGAGTAGTTCCTCCAGTTAGTCTTGAAGTAGTTCCACTAGCCAACGTATTGGAGTAGTTCCTCCAGTTAGAATTGGAGTAGTTCCTCCAGTTAGTCTTGGAGTAGTTCCACTAGCCAACGTATTGGAGTAGTTCCTCCAGTTAGAATTGTAGTAGTTCATCCAGTTAGTCTTGAAGTAGTTCCACTAGCCAAAGTATTGGAGTAGTTCCTCCAGTTAGAATTGGAGTAGTTCCTCCATTTAGTCTTGGAGTGGTCCAACTAGTCATTGCCTTGAAGTAGTTCCTCCAGTTAGTTCTCTCAGTTGGCTTGTTGAACTAAGGGTGAATGTAAGGTCCACCCTTGCAACCACTCAGCAGACGCCACTGTCACGTGTCCTCCCCGTCCTCTTGTAGGGGTGCGATGGTCGCAGGTGTCACCACAGGGAGACAAGCACCCTTGTGTCTTTTAGTGAGATCTGCGGAGAGAAGAGAAATACCCACGTTAGTGGTTTGCTACGTGACAAACCTTTAGTTGATATTAGAAAAAAATTCCCACAACGCTGACTATGATCCCCTGCCCTAACAGCACATAACGCTAACTATGATCCCCTGTCCTAACAACACATAACGCTGACTATGATCCCCTGCCCTAACAGCACATAACGCTGACTATGATCCCCTGTCCTAACAGCACATAACGCTGACTATGATCCCCTGCCCTAACAGCACATAACGCTGACTATGATCTCCTATCCTAACAACACATAACGCTGACTA
>CABEEJ010011594.1:0-10573 GCA_901482245.1 Timema douglasi | reverse complement strand
TAATTCAACCTTCCCAATTCCTAATCCATTAGCGTAATTAGTACTTAAAACGTATAACCCGAACGGGTAGTAAGACGTGGTGCTAAGTTATTATTATTATTATTTAATTATTTTTTTTGTATATTTAGAAATAATATTGCGATATCAATGTTGTTATTCAATGTAAAGAAAATATAAGGTCGCTCCAGATGGAGAAAGACATTTGATTGGCTGAGCTAGAGACATGACTCGGTACATAAACCAATGCGTTATAAAATAAACAAAGTTTTATGGAAGACAAACTAATTTGTTAAAAATCAGGTCACATTTTGAAACTTTAAATAATTAATAAACCTTTAAAATCCACACCATTTGTCCAACTAACAAATTACTCTGCCCATATGGACGTTTGACTGTTTTCGTATTAAAATAAAACTGCTGTTCACTGGGGTGACGTAAGCAATGACGTAATAAAGTTTCTCCAAGTGGCGCTATCTTTCTTCTTTCTTTACATTGGTGGTATCCGGCCTTTTTCGTTCAACTTTGTACCCCCAGGGGTGTTGGTGCAAAACACAAGTTATACCTATTAAATAAATAACATGAATTAAATCCAACTCAATATATTGTGTGTGCATGCATACAGTCCGTTCGCCATTGGAGTGTAGGTAACTAACTGACAGATAGCCATAGCTACCATAGCGTAGGGTTCATCTAGTCCGGCTTGCCAGTGACAAATAGGTGTGGGTTGGATTCCCGGATGGGTATACCGAGGATTTATTTTTTTATAAATGTTTTCCCACTCTCCCTTCGCGCAAATGCCGGTATATTTCCTTTAAACTCTACCTGCCTCATCCCTATCCCACTAGCGTAATTTAAAATGCTTACAGCCCGGACAGGTAGTGAGAAGTGGTCGGGGGTNGGGGTTCAAACCCCCCCCCCCCCCCCTTGTGAAGTTTTATGAACAAAATATATATGGCTTTATTTATGGTTCAAAAAATATTAAAATTAAGATACAAATACAAATTAGGGGGCTGTGTTACCATAAAAAGCACTTCAAAGAGCTTCTGGAGGTGTTTAATATCTAGAATTTTTTTCTAGCCTCCAGCACTTGGGGGATGTGCCCACAAAACACTCCCTGAAATTATTGATTGGGGTGGGGGATGGTTTTGAATTTGAAGGAAAACAGAGACGCCTTATTTGTTACAATACTGTACCTTCTCAAAACTGAGTTTACTTTTTAAATGAAGCGCTTGTTTGTCTTTCCTATTAAAAGACAAACTAGTTTGTTAACAGAAAATGCGTCTTCACCGCTTTAGGTTTTCATCATACTGACATACCACATAATATAACAGGTTCACTATCACAGAATATAACAGGTGCACTGTCACATAATATAACAGATGCACTAATACAAGCTTTTTGTTCCTCCAGATAACCTGAAGCCCAAGAAACCCATCGATCTGACGGCCTTGAAGGGCAAGCAGCCGGAGATATTCGACGAACCCGACGATGAAGCGACGGCTGATGAGGACGAGGAGGAGGAAGAGGACGAGTCCGACGAGTCCGATGATGGCGACGACGCCGAGGACATGAGTGACGACGTTGGGGGCGTAGAGGACGATTACGCCGCAGACGGCGACGCCCCGTACGGTGAGCTGCCCGCGAGCAGCACGGCGTCGTCGGCGCCCTCTAAACTGAACGTCCCCACGCCCAACCCGACGCAGGCCCCCGCCCCTGCTACCGCGTCTCCCAGCCAGGCGCCCACGCCGGACCCTTACTTCACGCACATCGACCCCCGGCTGGAACACCAGGCTTACAAGGACGCCCAACAGCGCCTCGAGGAGATGCATCGGGAGAAGGTCACCAAGGTGAGTTTAGCGAGTCAACCCTACAGTCCGTATAGGTAGCGCCCTTTAGAGTCAACCTTACAGTCCGTATAGGTAGCGCCCTTTAGAGTCAACCCTACAGTCCGTATAGGTAGCGCCCTTTAGAGTCAACCTTACAGTCCGTATAGGTAGCGCCCTTGAGTCAACCCTACAGTCCGTATAGGTAGCGCCCTTGAGAGTCAACCCTACAGTCCGTATAGGTAGCGCCCTTGAGAGTCAACCCTACAGTCCGTATAAGTAGCGCCCTTGAGAGTCAACCCTACAGTCCGTATAGGAAGCACTTGAAACTGGACTCGGTCTCGACACTTGACTGTTCAGGCTATCCTCATATTTACATTGATTTGATGGTATGAAGAAGGTAGAAATTAGAGGAAATGTACCAGCATTTGCATTAATGGAGGATGGGGGGAAACCATTTAGTAAACACCACCCTCAATATACCTGACTGAAACACGGACCATAGTCTCCACCTCTTTAGCAATGTAGATTATTTTTAGACTGATGCCTTAAGAGTCCAGAGGTTGGCGATCTGCAGCTATTTAACTTTTAGGGTGGGGATGTATGACACGTGAGTTCAGTTAAGTGTTTTTGGAGTTTTTATAGTACTTTTTTTTTAATAAATCAAATATTGCTTCAGTATAAACACACAGTTTAATTTTCTTGAACGGTGATATCAACAGCTGTCGAATATTTGTCATTAGAAAGGCGGCATTAGATGACAAACTTTTTAAACTAAGAAAAAAGGTTGTCATTAAATTCCAGGACGCCCTTGACAGATATTCAACAACTGTTGATATCACCGTGTGAAGAAAATTAAATTCTGTTTGTACTGGAGAAATATTTAATTTAATTTAAACAACAAACGTTTTTTCCTGTTCCTACATCACCATCGTAAAAAAAAGGCAATATATTTATTTTTAATCAAACCTCTTGAAATGAGTACTCTAAAGAACTCCCCCTTAGTCCAAGATTGTGGGGTTGGGGGGATCACGGTGCTCAGTCGTAAGGAACCGGCCCGACGTACGGTGGCCGGGACGCGATCTGGGCCTGCACACGTTTCATATAAACGAGCACTAAACTGTCTTTGCCACCTTCCGGTACTGACAGATCTCTAAAGATCCTGTCGGGGCGGCCCCTGGGCAATGTGGCGGACACTGGAGCCCGGCATAGCTAAGACCCCGATAAGGTCATCCGTGTGTGAGGAGCGAGGCTCCTCGACATGCACTAAGCAGTAAGCGGTAAGCAGTGCGTACCCATGTAGCGGGGATAGCTTCTCAGGGCACCTTGAGGTCCCCGCTGGGCAACTCCGGGAAGTCATTCTCAAGAATTGTGTTGAGGGGGCGGCAATCAAGATCGGGGGACAAAGATAAAGTTCTGGGGAAGAAGAAGGAAGGTTGACAAGACTATTGTTTGGGGGCTGAGCTCTTGACTTCCTCGTGATTGAGCAATCACTAGGAGCCAATTCCTCCCTCCATCCGGTCCCAGTTGGGGGGAGGTTTTTCTCAAGTTACCCAAGGCAGGCTGGCATGGAAGGGCTGGTGCTGGTTTTTTCAGTTGCCTGAGTACTCTGAATGGCACTCGTGGACTTCGATCCATGTCCGACGAAAAAGTTCCGTCTGATGGGTATCAGTTGTTGCACTGTTAGGGGCCTCTGAGCCTAGGTACAGTGTAGCTGGGAAGCCCTTCGGGGTGTCTCAAAGTCCCAGATTGGACTGAGGTGCATTCTTATTCTTAATAAAAAAAAATGGCTCTTCACGCAAAAGAAGTTGCTGACCCCTTACTTAGACCATGTAACCACCGAAAGGGGTCGAGTTCTAATCCACCGCCGTTGATCGCCAGGTGATGAAGGACTGGTCCGACCTCGAGGAGAGGTACCAAGACATGCGCTCAAGCGACCCGAAAGCTGCGGAGGACTTCAAGAAACGCATGACCCAGCGGTTCCAGAAGACTGTCCAGGCGCTGGAAGAGGAGGGTGATGCGGAGAAGCACCAACTGGTGGCCATGCACCAGCAGAGGGTCATGGCTCATATCAACGAGCGCAAGAAGGAGGCCATGGGCTGCTACACTCAGGCGCTCAACGACAACCCACCCAATGTAAGATTTGTTTCCGTCCTTGGTTGTAGACTACAATTTTCATAGGAAGAGGCTTATCTGGTATCTATAAAAGTTACTATATCTACTTTCATGTATTCATATTTCAAGTTATGTTATCTGCAGCTCTCACTTTTGATAAATATTATCAATACCTATAAAATAGCAATATACTATCAATTCTTGCAGCAAAAAACCCCGTGTTTTGACAAACGGTTGAAGAGACCATCTCTCCCCACAGATAACATTTAAATTACTGTTGGTAGAAAATACAACTTGAACAAGGTGTCTAATTTTATTGCGTTTTTCTCTTCTTTGCTTTGAAAACAGTGGAATTTTTTATTAACGAAACTGTCAATTTTTTTTTTTAATCCAAAATAACTATTTTAAAGTAAAAGAAACTATTTCAACGATCCCAATTTTTGGGTTGTAAAGTGAGGAATTTATATTTATTGTTCGAAATAATTTGTATATCCAATGTCCTAAAATTTGGATGAGGAATTTTTGTCTTCATTTGAAAAGTTTCTGTTCAAATTTCAGGATGCTCATGGCAAACCTTCAATAACTTTTAAACTTACTTTATGTTATGGTGACCTGGCGGTCTAGGGGTAAGGTGTCGGACTTCTGTGCTGGGGTCCGGGGTTCAATCCTCGGTCGCGGCAAAGATTTATCTGATTACCAAACCCTTCCTTCACCTCTGACAAGACATCTTGTTAATGTGGGGAATGCCAGGCCTCCACCGTGGTTCGGATTCCACGTTAAACTGTAGGTCCTCCATTTCATCTCACAATCACCCTACCATTACACATTAGCGTAAGTGCGTACAAACTGAACAGGTAGTATAGACGTGGTGCTAATAATAAAACTTTGTGTAGAGAAGTAAACTAAACATACTGAAGCATTATTTTATTTATTTTGTAAAAAAAAAAAAAGTTTTAACATACAAACATTCAAAAATATTGACCTTAACATTGTGTTACTTTCTACCTCACATTAATCTCGTTAATACACCAACAAAAATAATTTGTTTTTATCAACACACCTTACCATACGTTCAGGCCGTATGCATTTCTACTCATTATGTTAATATGTCGGGGAAGAAGAAGGTTAAAATAAGAGGAAGTGAACCAATATTTGCATGCAGAAAAGTTTGTAAGACACTTAGGAAAAAGCTGCCTCAGTAGACCTAACCGAGATTCGAACCCACAATCTCCTCGTCATTGACACTGCAGTTTATTGCGAGAATGATGCCTGAGACTGTTTGGCCATCGAAGTGGGTAATAATCTGTCGGTTTCAACCCTTGCTCATATTGGAACAAAATGCGATTTTTTTATATTTTTTTTACAGACTCACCGGGTTCAGAAGTGCTTACAGAAGCTGCTGCGATCCCTCCATAAGGATCGCCACCACACCATCTCTCACTACCGCCATCTGCTCACCTCGAGCTTCGAACAGGCAGAGAGGGAGAAGACGTTGACCTTGGAACACCTCACCAACATTGATAAGATGGTCAACCAGTCCCTGCAGATGTTGGACAGGTAACTAACTAACTGCCACAGCACAGTAACATTACCTGACGGCTAGGAAAGTTACTGGATATACTTTCATGTATTCATACATAAAGTCGTGTGATCTGCAGCCGTTACTTTTAATAGATAATAACACCGAACTAATACAGGGAAATGTTATCATAAATGCCATAAAAAAAAGTATTTTGTGTACATTTTGTTTACCCTGAATGGTATCAGGCTACCTACCTTGAATGATCTGCATTATGGCTGTATTCAATTATTATAAATAAGTTCTGTTCCAACTTATCATCATCATCATCATCAACTGTTTCAAATCTGTGGCCTCCACTCCCTCTGTCCTTACACCATTCTTCTTCCCTTAATCTTGTCCGTTCTTTTACGCTCACTCACACACTTGTTGTTATTTGATCCTACTATCTCTTCCTTAGTTTCTCTTGTGATCTTTTTCCTCCAGACTCAAACTCCCATCATTCTCTTCTTAGGATCCTTTTCGTTTTTTTTCCATCCTCAATACGTGTCCTTACCAACTTTTGCCCGAGACTCTGTATCGCTCTGTATCATTTGTAATATTATTCTGGTTCTTTAAGGTTCTATCTGTTTATAAATGTTTGTGTAACTGCAGGTTTCCCGACCTGCGCACCAAGATTGGCCAGTTGATGGAGGATTACATCCAGGCCCTGCGCAGCAAGGACGAGACACCTGGCTCGTTGCTAGCCATGACTAGAGACGCTGAGGCGGCCATCTTGGACAAATACAGGGCTGATGTAGCGGCAAAACAAGAAGGTTAGTGTTAGTTTGGTCGAGAAGATTTCACACCAAAAATAGTGTATATGTGTTTACGGTATTTATTTCCACATTTACTTTTCTTATGGCATATATATATGTATATATTTACACATTGTGTCTTATTACTTGTTAGGGCTATCTACATATTCACACTAATCAGATAGAGTAGTCATGTAAAGCTTGTGGCCCTATCCATGATTTTGGGCGCCCTGCGGACCTTTAGACGAACCGAGTTAAGTATCGACAACCCTATTCTTTTTACGAGTGTAAACATATAACCTTTGAGAATGGGATATTTGGGAAGTTGGCATAATTTGGACTCTTTCTTTGACATGCATCAATTCTCAAAACGTTCTCGAATTTGCCTGCTAAATATATGCGGTGCTTGGCAGCATATAGATGTGTTAACGGCTGTTTCAATACATGAAATGGGACCAAATGCCTGACAGATCATGGCTTATGGGCAAGCATTTGTCATCCATTGTAAAAGTGACCTAAGCACAAGGTTTTGGGGAGATAATCACACCATTGATGCATTAAAAGATTTACAATTTTTAGTTTAAAAATATGGGGTAAGTCTTATTGTTTTTTATAAGGGTTATTTTTTATTATATTGAGGTACTAATTTGGATTTCTTTTTACTTAAGATATTGATATATTTTTTTTTAGTGTCCTCCCTGGTCCCTCTCCCTCCAGCTATATTTTTAATCTTTTAGTTCCAATGTGTCCGTTATGAGCAAATGAGTTCACTACACCTAAGCTAGGTTAAGAAATGCGTAATTTAGAGGAAATACATCCTTATTTGTAAAGGGAGATTGGAGAACTATTTAGGAAAACCACCTATTATACACTTGAAGACTATAAATAATACATATTATAATTTTTGTTATTACTAATGTTATTTATAATAGTATTTATTATAAAAATTAATATGTATCAATATAAATATTCCATTGTAAACAAAGGGAAAATGGCACCAAACTGCTATATTAAATTAAGCATTGACAGGAGGATAGAAGGGCAAAGCTTACCAGGAAACTGTAGGCCTCAAAGTTCACAATTAAAACAACAAACCACATACCTGGGAAATTTTTGGGGTACATCTCCCCTTCTTCAGCAGAAGAGTTTGTTTTTAACTCTCTTCTGCTGAATGAGATTTTTAACTCTCTTCTGCTGAAAGAGGGAACAGATGTACCCCGAAAATTACATAAATATTTAATGTGTGCATCTCGTATTAATGTCTGGTGGTGCTAACTTTCATTCTCATACATTGACTAACTTACCATACCGATGGTATGCAAAAAGCATAACATATCAAGTTTGACCCCTGATAACTCATGAACCGCAGTCTTATGTGCACTTATGACTATTAACTTGTTGAGAGTCTGAAAACACAATATTGAGGGCGGGTTTGAGGATGATTGTGTGTGTTTTTCAATGATTGGGCTTGTGTCTCTCGTGTCAGAACGCGAGCGTCAGAGGCAGCTGGAGAAACAGCGCAAGGAACAGCGCAAGAAGGAGCGTGTGGAGTTACGCGAGGAGAAGCAACGTGTGGAGGCGACGCTGGACGGCCATGACAAGTTTGACCCGGAGACCATGGAGGATGAACACATGGGTGTGACCGCAACCTCAAGTCCTGTGGCGGTGCTCCACCACGAGGAGGTGGCCAGGGTGGCTCACGCCCAGACGCATGCCGTCAGTCACGGGGAGCCGGTAAGCCTCCCTCCCCTGCATGCTGGTTAACGTAACAGTAGCAAACTACAACAAACAAAACTACCTTTTAACTAATTAACACTTTCTCTTCCTGAACCTTACACCATCATTATCATGTGTATGGAAACTTTGACACGAATATGCGTTTTACAAATCTCGACTCCAAATTTTAGAAAATGTGGCAAACTACAGAAGTCAAATTTCCTACATTGGTATAATCCACCAATCCACTGTTTGAATAATACACTTTTACACGATTTCTCTTTAGGAATTTTCTACTAGTCCAATAAAACAAATATTAATAAACAGACATGCACCTCTAACAACAGCTTAATATACACAACCACTTAATGAACTGACACTGCTGTGCGCTAGAATACAATCTTCGTCGCCAGTCTGACCACTCTGATCCTATCAGACCACTGGACACATGGGCTTTTCCTACCTATTACGAGTATCAACATGAGGTGACGGAAGGAGGGAGGGGGGTGGCAGCCGCAAGTATTCAGGAAGAAAAAAAGAGGGTGGGAGGAAGTGAGGGATATAAAAATAAGGCACTTTAAAGCTCCCATTCGTAATATATGCACTAAACACCCCGAATAGGCATTCATAGGCACTATAAAAGTTATCACATTATCTTCACAACCATCGAAAATAAACATATACCTCAAAAGCCTACTTTTCAAAGCATAGGAGTAAAAAAAGGCATTTAGGGCAAAATCCGCCCCTACAGGATGTTCAGTGATCCGGAAAACAAGGAAATGTCGGGAAATTTGCTTGCTAAGAGAAAATTCAGGGAATCTTAAAAAAAAAGGAGAAAATCTGGAATCTGTGCATTTTAACTAAAGAAATATATATTCCCCTTTTATTTACAATAGTGATAATAACATTTTTCTCCCAGTTAATAGTCATCGCAAATCTCTTTTAATACTATAGTTCCTGTTGAGCATACTACTCTCATTTCTCAAAGTCAACAAGTGCTTTTCCTTGTGCATGCACAAGAATTTGTTTACGTCCTGCTAGAAGGGTCTTAAAATAAGTTCTAATTGTGTGTTTCAGACGTTTTCTGTTCGTCGTGAGGTGTATCATCGAGAGAGTAAGAGTGTGTACTTCACCTTGGCTTTTGCTGGTATCGCACTGATGGCGGCCGTCATTGTCGGCATTGCCGTGCTACGGAGAAGGAGTGCTCGTTCTCCTCATAATCAGGTAGGTCAGGTCGTCTTTGGTTGCGTTCGTCCATTTAGAACATCTGCCTGAGCTACATCACTCGTAGCCCAGTTGTGAAAAGATCAGCCAATACCAATGTGCCATTTCTCAGGTGACGCCTGAATGTACTAATCGTACCTCCTTTCCGTGGAGGCTCTTCTCGTGTCCTGACGAGATTATGGTGATAGTGAATATTAGTGTTTGAAACCAGTAGAAATTCTTAAACCTAACTTAAGCCTAACCAACCAAACCCTGGTCACCTTTGGGAAAATTACCCGTGGTACCAGTCAGGAATTGGACTTGGGGCTCCTAGGTTTATAGCCAGGTGTGCTGAACACTATACCACGAGGCCAGCTACCTGGCTTGTTTTTGGCTTGACGTTTCTGGCCTTGGCTGATATGTAACAGACTTCTGAGGTTGGTGCATCAAATTGGAGAGGTTACATCGCCCCGATGGGATGATATGATGATAATTATGATTATGATTATGTAGTGCCAATAAAAGTCTTGAACCTGAGTTAAACCTAACTTACCCAGACCTTGGCGATCATAGGAAAAATTCCTCGAGAAAAATACCTATAATACCATAGAGACCTCGGAGCCTCTAGATTAGTGACAAGGAACACTGATCATTAGACCAAGAGGCTGAAATCTTCCTTTTAATCTCTTATGTTTGATAGGTGGCAGCACTTACGAACCATTTTAAGTCGTGTCTTTCCTTGGATTAGAGGTGTGACAAGTCCTCTTTATCAATTCAAACTCGAATCGAATATACGAAATCTTCGCGAGGACATATCGAAGTTCAGATTTTTTTGTTAGTTGTTTTGCGCTTGATAATATTATATCATGTTATTTAAATTACTTTATGCACTAAAATTACTTGGAAAATGTTTTTTTTACAAATTTTTGTAATTATTTTTCCCATATTATTATTATTATTATTATTATTAATTTGTAATGTACAAAACGGCTTAGAATGGCGGTAACTGAATATAAATTGAGTACTTTATCTGTCAATATTTTTATTGGCGAAGCTTCGAAGCTGGAATTTTTTTCGGAGCAAAGTCGAAACTGATGTTTTTTTTGGAGCCGCTTTGATGCTTTGAACACCCGTACCCTGGATTAAAGTTTGTGTTTCAGGTATATTTATAGGATTCAGTGCTTACAAGCCAGGCTTAAAATGTTCCAACATGGTTTACTCGGGCCAAATACACATTAGGGCGTTCAGTTGTTGTTGTTGTTGTTGTTATTATTATTATCATCATCATCATCATCATCATCATCATCACCACCACGTCTTACTACCCGTTCGGATTATACACACTTACGCTAATGTGTAATGGTAGGGTGATTGTGAGATGAAATGGAGGACCTACAGTT